>CABHPP010130445.1:0-36924 GCA_902168425.1 Peromyscus attwateri | reverse complement strand
GAATACTTTAACAATTAGATTTTCCAAATTTGGAAGTGATACTCACAAAACATACTCAGTTGCCAACTTTGTTATATTTACAAATTGAGTATATTCAAAATAAGAGGTGATAAGCCGAGTAAATCATTCATCATAGATAATATTTGAAAATATCTAATTAATTAAGGTATTCCATATATATGTGACACTATTATTATGACTTACTTTCTCCTTAGAAGTTAATATCCGGCCGGGTGTTGGTGGCGCACGCCTTTAATCCCAGCACTCGGGAGGCAGAGCCAGGCGGATCTCTCTGAGTTCGAGGCCAGCCTGGGCTACAGAGTGAGTTCCAGGAAAGACGCAAAGCTACACAGAGAAACCCTGTCTCGAAAAACCAAAAAAAAAAAAAAAAAAAAAAAAAAAAAAAAAGAAAAATCCTACCCGTTAGAGTGCACATGATGGACACGTATAATCTAGGCATGTAAACACACTGCTTATGCTGTGAGAGATCCAGTGAGACACTGGGTTTAGTATGCTTAACTTAAGGAGCAGCATATTGTGATAATTACGGTCTTAGATCACACTTCACAACAATGCAGGGGTCAACACTATTCTGAAGTTAGGTTCAGTGACTATTTGGAGTGTTTTTGTACAAGAGGTAAAGGAGGAAAAGGGGGTGTGTGCAAAGGAAAAGGGGAAGAAAGAATTGAAGTAAGAGAGGAAGGATTATCAAGCAGTTCTGAACCATCAAACTTTTTTTTTCCATAAGTTTCCCTCCCACCCTCCCTCTGGTTTTTCGAGACAGGATTTCTCTGAGTAGCCTTGGCTATCCTGGGATTAAAGGTGTGCACCACCACTGCCCGGCCCCTATTTGTTTTTTTAAATGTGCACGTTTATTTATGTGTATGTATGTGGGTATGTGAAGGTGTGTGTGCACCTGCCAGAAGGCCTAGGATTCTGTGGAGCTGGATTTTAGGCAGGTGTGAGCTGCCTGATAAGGGTGCTGGAAACTGAACTAGTCCTCTGCAATAAGAGTATGCTGTCTTAACTGTTGAGCTGTATCTCTAGCTCATGTTTTTTTGTTGTTGTTGAGACAATCTATGTAGTCCTTGCTGTCCTACAGCTTGACATGTAGACCAGGCTAGCTTTTGTGCTCTCAGGCCAGCTGGAGTTACAGGCAGTTGTGAGCTGCCCAACAAGAGTGCTGGAAACTGCAGCACACACTCTTAACTGCTGAGTCCCCTCCTCCCCTCCACCCAAGACAATTTTATCATGTTCCTGTAGCTGGCCTGGAACTCTCCTTGTATACCAGATTGGCCTTGAACTTAGAGATCTTCCTGCTTTCTCTTCTGAAGTGCTGGGATAAATGGCATGCCACACCATGCCTGTTTTATACAATTTTTTAAAAACTGTGTCTCATTTTGAGAAGCAGTAGAGGCATGGGATCACTGAGAGTTTGGGTCAGCCTGATCTACATAGGGAGTTCCAGGATAGCCAGGACTACACAGACCTGTTTCAAAACAAGAAAGAAAGAGTAACAACAAAAGGCTGGAGGTGCTGCAACTCAGTGGTAGAGTGTTTGCCTGGACCTAGTACTGCTCCCCTCTTCAAAACAGTGATTGGAAAACATCCCTGCATACTGTAGGAGAACCCAGGTATTCCAATCAAAAGTCTTGTCAGTTAAATGGTCATTCACTATTTTACTACCACAAAAGTTGGTAATGTGGTAAAGCTGGCACAATGCCATGTACCTACACCAAGGTAGGTACTCTGGTCTGGCCTGGAGCGGACAAGGAAATGGCAAGTGTTATTTTATTTGTTAGCTAGATTGCGGTGATAGTTGCAAAGCTTAGCAAATAAACTAAAAGTCATTTAATTACATAAAGTGAACTTTGTGTTTTGACCATATCCCAGTAAAATTATTCAATTTTTTTGAATAAATATTTTGAGGTAAGCAAATTAAACAGATAAAACAAAAAACTCAAGCAGCATACATTAATCTATAATTATTACCAGTTATGATAACCAAGCATTAGAAATCCATTATCTCCCCTCACCCACAGGGTTTCTCTGTGTAGTTTCTCTGGGTGCCTGTCCTGGATCTTGCTCTGTAGACCAGGCTGGCCTTGAACTCACAGAGATCCGCCTGCCTCTGCCTCCTGAATGCTGGGATTAAAGACATGTGTCACCACCCCCTGGCATCCATTGTCTTTTTTAGGTTCCCACAGACTTAGGAAACAGTATTTGACCAAGGTTTCCTAATCTCAGTGTAGTAGATTTCAAGTGTATCTGACTTGGTGGACTAGTGCTCTTAATCATACTGCTCTGCTATTTGCTTGTCTGAAATGCTGCTATCTGGGAGTACAGCCAGGTGCTAGCTGATAAATCAAAGCAAGCAAAGGAAAGGAAATTGAATACCTTTGTAGTGTAAAAAGCTGTGTCTTGATACTAGATAAGGAATGGGAGTGGGATACGGAGGTGGGGGTCTTTGAACTGTGTAGGGTTCCCCTAGACTTTACACATCTATTTTTTTCTATTTTATTTATTCTATGTGGAGATACTTCGAGTTGGTTGAACTTGAGTTCTGAATTCAATACAATAGGCTACTTTTCCTTTAATTTTTCCATTCTGATTTCGGTAGCTTTTGAAATCAGTATGGTGAGTTGATCTCTAAGCCCTGTGCCAATTTATATTTATCCTATGAAGTGTGCATACATTAAGGAGCTGTACCCCCAGCCTTTTTCCTTTCTTTTTAAATGCTGGTGCCCTACTCGTGAACCACAGCATTGCTCATGCCCAGCACATGCCTTACCCTGAGCTACGTCACTCCCCCAGGGAGTGGCTGGTGCTAGTAGAGCACACAGTTTGTGGCGAGGGGACATGCTCAAGTATTGACTTTTATATTTCAGGACTAAGACTGAAACAGTGTTGAGTGTTTGAGGACAAAAGGAAACAAGATGGTGTTGTCAGTGCCTGAGAAGGCAAGGGAAGGCTGACTCAAACTACCTTGTGTGGTAGAAACCTACAAGAGAGCAGGAGGAGGACTGCAGCAGGAGTCCTGGCCTGGGGTAGCATTTCTTCTGTTGGAGTGATAGGTGATAGAAAGCAGACCGAAGGTGAAGCAGGTGACTAGAGAAGAGTGGAGACAGGAAGGAGTGTGTTCCTTAGGGAAAGAGCCGAAGTAGTCATTGCTTACAACATAGAGCGCTCAGTTCCCAGTAGAGACTGGAAGGAACTATCTTTTGAGCTTTCGTTCTTGAGGTTAATCTGCACCTAGACAACAATTTTAACAGGTCTTTCTACATTACCATCTGGGAAATAGATAGGGAATACTTTTTTTGAGTAGTATGGTGGGAGATTTCCTTATTTAAGGGGTTTTGTGTTTTGGTGTTTTAGTAAAAGCTGGCACGGGTAGGTACATAAGTAGTGGGTGTGTTAATGTTTAAATGGATCACATGACTTGATTGGCACATTCTTTAGGTAACTTGACATGGTTTTGGGATGGTGAAAACAGTAATAAGAATGCTAATAGAATAAAAGCAATATCCTTATTAAAAAATCATACCTGTTTTGGGAGGCAGAGGCAGGCAGATCTCAGAGTTCCAGGACAGCCTGGTCTACAGAGTGAGTTCCAGGGTGGCCAGAGCTACACACAGAAACCCTGTCTTGAAGAACCAAAAAAAGAAAAGAAAAAAAAAAATCCTAGCTTTATAGCAGTATATAGAGATGATATACTTTTGTCTTGAAAGAGCTCCCCACTAGCTGGACATGGTGGCGCACCCTTTATGTATATAAAAGATAGGGTTGTCTGTGGTGGTATTGTATTCCCCAAAATATTGTGTACCTTAATAAACTTATCTGGGGTCAGAGACAGAACAGCCACAATATTAAACATAGAGGTTAGGCAGTGGTAGCACACGCCTTTAATCCTAGCATTCCAGAGGCAGAAATCCATGTGTTCAAGGATACACCCAAGCATGGTGACCCACGCCTTTAATCCCAGAAAGCAAGCCTTTAATCCCAGGGAGTGGTGGTAGAAAGCAGAAAAGTATATAAGGTGTGAGGACCAGAAACTAGAGGCATTTGCCCTGGAGAGGCATTTGGCCTGGTTAAGCATTCAGGCTTCTAGCAGCAGTTCAGCTGAGAGTCATTTGGATATGAGGACATAGAGAGGCTTCCAGTCTGAGGAAACAAGACCAGCTGAAGATCCGGCAAGGTGAGATAGCTGTGGCTTGATCTGTCTCTCTGACCTTCCAGTGTTCACCCCAATAACTGGCTCAGGTTTGATTTTATTAATAAGAACTTTTAAGATTCATGCTACAGTTGTCACTGAACCTGAAGGTCTCAATTCAGTTAGACTGGCTGGCCAGCAAGTCCTAGGGATTTTCCTGTCTCCACCTCCATAATGCTAGGATATACAGGCCCTGCTTTTTGTAAATGGATTCTGGGGCTCAAATATGGCTCCTGTACTTACTAACAGACCATTACCTCACTTCCTTGCATCCCTGGCTATCCTGGAACTCACAGAGATCCTCCTGCCTCTGTTTCCCAAGTGCTAGGATTAAAGGTGTATACCATGATGCCCAGCAGGACAAGTTTTTAAATTTTTTTTTTTTTGGAGACTTCACATTTATTAACTGGTGTGATACAACCTGGAATTATTGAATTCCAATAAATAAAATTTCACTTTTGGACATTTGATCTGTTACTTTTTATCACCAACAGACTTGGTAACTGCCTGATGCTAACCTGACACGTTGACAACTCTTCCTCCAGTGGCCATTCAGTCTGCTTAGTAACAAGTCTTTTGGGTCTTCTGTCATTCTGAGGTACGGCCTACTGCCTTCCTTTCTGTACGATCTGGGCAAACCGGCCGGTGATGGCAAGAGTAGTGTCAATGAAGCGGTCCACACAGCTAGAGAGGCAGTTTTCAGTGCGGAAGTCTAGCCGATTTCCTGGCTTCTCCACACATTTGTCCCAGCATAGTTCCATGAAGTGATGCACCTGTGCAGTGAACTGCGCCTTCTGCTGCTCCGCGGCCACCAGACGCTGTAACTCCGTTTCGTCTGCTTCCCCAAGCTCGGCCATTGTCAGCTTGAGTTACTCTGCTGGTGTGCCCAAGTTTTTAATTTAATTTAATTTTTTATTTTAGTTTATGTGCTTTGATGTTTTGCCTGTGTGTATTTCTGTATGACGGAGTCAGAGACCACGGAACTGGAGTTACAGACACTTGTGAGCTGCCATGTGGGTTCTGGGAATTGAATCCAGATCCTCTGGAAGACCAACCAGTGCTCTTAACTGATGAGTCATCTCTCCAGCCTTGACAAGCGTTTTTTAAATGACACAGAAATGAACTCTGTGCTTCTGCTTCCTTTTTTTGTTTGTGTTTCTTCTCTATGTAGCCTTGGCTGGCCTGGAACTCACTCTGTAGACCAGGCTGGCCTGGAACCCCGAGATCTACCTGCCTCTGTCTCCTGAGTGCTGGGATTAAAGCAGTGCACCACCACCACTGGCTGCTTCTGCTTCTTTTATCTTAACTCTTTTGTCCTGCCCCTCTGTTGTAGCCCACTAGGTTTCCTCAGAACTGTATAAAGAGGTTGATGGGACCACGGGCCTTAGTATCAGGTGTTTGTAAGGGTCGAGCGGGAGGTCTTTTGCTCCACCCCTTGGCATTGTTATAAATAGCCCTTTGGAATAAGGTTGTGGGCCTGTTTAGATAATGATCCAGGTCCTCTCGAGTCTATCCTGTGTTTTCTCTCTGTTTCTCTCCCCTCTATTTCTTTTTTTTTTTTTTAAAGATTTATTTATTTATTATGTATACAGCATGTATGACTGCAGGCCAGAAGAGGGCACCAGATCTCATTACAGATGGTTGTGAGCCACCATGTGGTTGCTGGGAATTGAACTCAGGACCTCTGGAAGAGCAGTCAGTGCTCTTAACCTCTGAGCCATCTCTCCAGCCCCTATTTCTAAGTCTCTTATCCCTCATTCCTCAAGAGTCCCTGGGGTAAATAATGGTGGGGGCTGGCCCCCCACCCCTCTTTAGGGTTATGATAAAATATGTGCTTGTGCCAGTGGATGCTTGCAGATAGTGAGATAGCTTCTTAATTATCCAAGTTAGCAGGGAATTCATTCTGCAACTTGGTGAAAACCGAAGCTGTTTTAAAGTTTGAAGGCTTGCTCTGTAATGATAGGGTTAAAAATACCCCTCCTACTTTAAAAAAAGGTCTGTGAATCAGTGATTTAAGACAGTAAAGATGTCTGAGCAATGCATGACAGGAAAAGCATTTGAAAAATTGCATTGTCTTTGGGTTTGGAATTTTGGTTTTGGAAAGTAGCCATCTTATGCTGCCCAGAAGTTATGCAGACATAAGTGCTGCCACTCTGAGAAATCAGCCGAGGACAAGAAGACAAAGATGTTGATGAGTTTGTATTAGGAAAGCAAGTTCTTCAGTGTGTTTTCAGATAGACTTGGGATTATTTCCTTTATCACTCATTACACAGTTAAAATAGCTGATGAGTCTGAAAAGTTAGCATTTGTTTGGATTTTCAAGACAGGGTTTCTCTGTGTAGCCCTGGCTATCCTGGAACTCACTCTGTACACCAGGCTGGCTTTGAACTCAGAGAGCCACGTGCCTCTGCCTCCTAAGTACTGGGATTAAAGGAGTGTGCCACCACCACCAGCCTTAAAATCAGTGTTTGTAATACTCTATTGCCAAGGAAGGAAAACACTGCCTTTATTTATTTACTCACTTTACTCATTTATTTATTCATTCACTTATTATTTATTTGGGACAGGGTCTCTCTATGTAGTCCTGACTATCCTGGAACTTAACTGTGTAGACCAGGTTGGCCTTAAACTCATGGAGGCCCCCTGCCTCTGCCGCGCACAAGCCTGAGGTATGTAGTAGGCCAATCAGGGATACAAAGAGAGATCCTGCTCTCAGAACAAATAAACAGCTTAGTGAATACACTTCCAAGGTTCTTTTTGCATCATAGGTCCTGTAAATGTTGTGTGTAATATGAGCTGTTTGTTTGTTTGTTTGTTTGGACATGGGTTTTGTAGAAGTAGGGGTAAAGATTAGTTATGAATAATGAGTGACTTCTTTGGAGGGCAAAGAATCCTCGATCCTGCTAGGAAAGAGAGGGTGTAAAGGCTGGGTATGTGGCTCAGTGATAGAATGGTTGCCTAGCACATGTGAAGTCCTGGATTTCATCCCTAGCACCATGAAAGAGCAATAAAATAATAAAAAAAAATAAGATTTTAAAGCTGAGAAAGCTGGATAGGAATGGGACACCTGTATGGAAGAAGCCCCAGACAATGAAATACTTTTCCTTCTCTGACTGTAGGTAGCCAGAGAGAAATGTAACTGTACCAGATGAAATTGGGTGTCCTCTAATGTTCAAAAGTCCACCAGCATTCATCTTTTTCATGGGCAGGTTATAAGCACAGCCTAGCTGATAGCATTGTGTGGGTGTAGGGAGTTCATCCTTGTCCACCAGCTGCTAGAGGCCTGACCCTGCCCTCTGCAGCTGTGGACAATAAAAGTATCAGCTTGGTCAGCTCCTGGCAAGTGAACACTAGCAGTTGAGCTGCGGGGAATTAGGCCTCATAAGTGAGTGTTTGGCACCCTTGTTGCCTTATTCTCTCCCAGATTGGCAGTGTTGATTTCTTCTTGCTGCCTGTCCTGGACTTTTTAAACCAGTAGAGATTCTTTACTAATTTCCCAGGCAGAAAAAGATTGAGAATAATGGATTCTGATAGAAAAAGCAAGAATGCAGATTGGAAATTAAATGAAAGTAAGAAAACAGAACTGGTCACAAGAGTTCAATAATGTTAGAGACTCAAAAGGAGTAAATGTTGTTGGGTATTTGAAAGGCTGTGGATCTTGCTGGGATTCTGGCCCAGGCTAGATATTTTGGATTAGGAATGAGGTATTTAGGTGATGTCGACAGTTACTGGTTGCCTTATAGAAGGAGGCCAAGTTGGGGACTGTTAATATTTCTATAATTGAACATTTGAATATGGTATAGTACCTCACAGACTAGGAAGCCAGGTTGGTTTGAAGTCTTCACTTTGTCACTTAATGAGCTGTGACTCTGTAAAATGGGAGTATTATATACTTTGGAGTGCTGAATAGTATATGATTTAAAAGTCAGGCTTGATTGGACATGTTGATAATCTTAGCACTTTAGAGGCTGAGGCTGGAGGCCAGTTATAAGTTTGAGGGTAGCCTGGGCTACACAGCCAGTGTCATGCTGCATAGCAAGTACCAGGCTATCTGAGATCTTAAAATAGTATCTGGCATCTATAAAACAATATATGGTTGCTGCTGTTGTCATTACTTACTTACTGGTTTTAGAATTTGGGGAATGAGTGTACACCTGGGATCATCTTTACCAAAGGTAGAGACTCAGAAATGAGTTAATACTCTCTGTAGGCATTCTTCTTTGTTTGTGGGTGAGGGTGTCTAGAGGCCAGAAGTTGATGCTGGGTGTCTTCTTCAGTTCTGTACCCTGAACCCAGTTTGTCAGTTCAGCTACATTAGCTGACCACATGCCCCGGAGATCCTTAGGTCCACCTCATCAGCCCTAGAATTACAGGTGTGCACCACCATGCTTGGCTTTTATGTGAGTCCTGAGGCTTGAACTCAGGTTGTCATGTTTATAGGACAAGTAAGCACTAGGTGAGCCATATCCCCTGCCCCTCTGTGGGTAGTCTTGGTGGAGTCTTGCTTGTTGAGAGAGGTCTCCCTGTATATCCCTGGCTAGCCTAGAGCTCACTTTGTAGACTAGGCTGGCCTTGAACTCACAGAGATCCGCCTGCTGCTGCCTCCCAAGTGCTGGGATAAAAGGCGTGCACCACCACTGCCCCCCTAACTTCTGTTTTAAAGAAGTTAAAAATGTATCAGCAGTTTTAAGTTAAAAATCTATCACTGTATCACATCAAGTTTACTTTGAATAAGATGAGGTAAAAAGGATAGAAATTTCATTTGGTTTTTGATTTTCTATTTTATTTTTCATTTATGTTTTGAAATTTTACTGGATAGATTGGAGTAACCTCATGCTTTCTGTAGCTCAAGAACCTGAGATATGGAAGAGTTTCTGACAGATTATTTTTAGAAGTCTCTTGCTCTTGTCTGTTTCTATTCTAAGAATTCTCTTGGAACCTGTTCCAAAGTAGTAGAGCTGATGGAAAAAGTGTAAATGCAGTTCCTATGTCTGGCATCTGGGTACTTGCTGCAAACACAGATATATTTACTACACAAGGGTCTGTTTCCAGAAGAAAGCAGAGTCTCTCCATGTCTTGTTTTGATGTGTTAGTTGAAGGTGTTTCTTCTTAATCTGGTTTCCATTCCCTCCATTTTCAGTTTAGAGGTAGTAAACAATTTTAAGGGTTTTTGGTGATTACTCTGGTAAGTTTCTCCCTATCTTTCTCCCTCCTTTCTTTCCTCCCTTCTTCCATCCCTTTGTAGTGTGTATGTGGGTGGTGCGAGGGGTGTGCGTGCGTGCGTGCGTGCACATTGTGTAGGGGTTAATTCTTGCCTTCCTCCTTGCTGAGGCAGAGTCTCTTGTTTCTGTCTGTCATGCTGTGTATTCCAGGCTGACTGGCCTTGTACTTCCTGCTGGTTCTGTCTTCATCTCCCATCTCGGCATAATGCATGCATGCCACCTAATCTGCTCTTTGCTGGCGTGGAGGACTTGGACTCCGTGGGGAGAGCTTTTACTCACCGAGCCATTTTGTTTTGCTAAATTTCGTAAATTTGTAGCCGTGTGTGTGTGTGTGTGTGTGTGTGTGTGTATGTGTTCTTCTCCTGTAGTATTAGAGGTAGCACTTAGAACTTCATACATGCTAGACAAGTGTTCTGCCACTGAGCTATGTAATTTAATTATTTGTATGTAGGCATGTATGTTTGTGTGTGTGTGCACACATGCGTGTGTGTGCCTGTGAAAAACAAAAGAGAAAAAAAAAAAGACCTGTCATTTTTCAAATAAACATAAAGGAAGCAATGTAAAGCTAAGAGTGCTTGTTTATACCAATAATCCCAGCACTTGGGAGGCTGAGACAGGAGGATTGTTCTGGGACAGCCTGGGCTATAGTATTGCAAGTGCCTATCTCAAAAAAATAAAAAACCCAGGCTGGAGAGATGCCCCAGTGGTTAAGAGCACTTATTGCAGCCGGGCAGTGGTGGCACATACAGAGAAATCCTGTCTCAAAAAACAAAAACAAAACAAAACAAAACAGAACAAAAAACCCCCCAAAAACCAAGAAACACTTACTGCTCTTGCAGAGGACTTGGACTGCTTTCCCAGCATCCTTGTAACAGTTCCCAATCACTCTTCAGTTCCAGGAAATCTGATGACCTCTCTGACCTCCTGGGGTATCAGGCACACAAGTGGTGAACACACATACATTCAGGTAAAGCTCTCACACATAAAAATAAATCTTAAAAAACAAAACAAGGCTTGGGTATTTAGCTCAGTGGGAGTGCTTGCCTAGCAAGCGCAAGGCCCTGGGTTCGGTCCTCAGCTCTGGAAAAAAAAACAAACAAAACCAGCTGATGCTGGTAACACCTACCCATAATCCTAGTACTAGGGAGGTAGAGCCAGAAAGATCAAGAATTCAAAGTCATTCTAAACTATAGAGTAAATTTGGAGGCCAGGCCTGTGGTGTGTAAGACTATCTCAAAAGAAGAAAAGAAAGAAACCCAAAAACAAACTGAGCTCTAAACCGAGTGGTGGTCTTAGGTTTTACAAAGCAAGTATTTTGGCTGGGTGTGGTTTCTCATGCCTTTGATCCCAGCATTTAAGGTAGAAGTAGGAGGATCTCTTGAGTTCAAGGCCAGCCTGGTCTAAATAGATAGCCCCAGGACAGCCAGGACTAGAGCATTTTGCTTTAAGTCTGGAACTGGGGCCATTTTTATCGCATAATTAATTACATCTTCATTAGGAATGCTTTTATTTATTTATTTATTCACCATCTACTGGGGCCATTTTTATCGCATAATTACATCTTCATTAGGAATGCTATTTATTTATTTATTTATTTATTTATTTGTTTGTTTGTTTGTTTTCCTGATAGGGTTTCTCTGTGTAGCTTTGTGACTTTCCTGGAACTCACTGTAGCCCAGGCTGGCCTCGAACTCACAGAGATCTGCCTGCCACTGCCTCCCGAGTGCTGGGATTAAAGGCGTGCACCACCACCGCCTGGTTTAGGAATGTTTTATTTGCTGATAAGTGGAGATATAAAATTTTAATGTTTATGAAATTGTTTATTTTTTAAAATTTTATGTGTATGGATGTTTTTCCTGTAGGCATGTCCATGAACTACATGCATGCAGTACCCAGGGAGGCCAGAAGAGGGTGTCAGATTCCCTGGGACTGAAGTTACAGATGGTTGGTTACACACTGCCACACGGATGTTGGGAATTGAATCTGGGTCCTCTGGAAGAGCAGCCAGTGCTCTTAACTTCTTTTTTTTTTTTTTTTTTTGTTTTTCGAGACAGGGTTTCTCTGTGTAGCTTTGCGCCTTTCCTGGACTCACTCTGTAGCCCAGGCTGGCCTCGAACTCACAGAGACTCGCCTGCCTCTGCCTCCTGAGTGCTAGGATTAAAGTCATGTGCCACTGCCACCACCACTGGCAGCTCCTACTTTTTTAATTTAAAATTTAACTGTTGTGGGCTAGGTGTCACGTGGACTCCAGAGGGTCGTCGTTTTAGGGAATTGGTTCTCTCCTTCCACCCGTAGTGAACTCAGATTGTCAGCCTTTCTCAGCAGTCACTCTCACTTCCTGAGCCATCTTGTGCAGCTAGCTTTCTTGGCTGGCTATCTTTGGACTGCCAGGCAGCAAATAACAACATGGAGACTTCTTGTTAATTATGAAAGCTTGGCCTTTAGCTTAGACTTGTCCCTAACTAGCACTTATAACTCAAATGAACCTGCTTTTATTAATCTACATTCTGCCATGTGACTTTTTTTTTTAAAATTTATTATGTATACAGTGTGCAGGCCAGAAGAAGGTGCTGGATCTCATTACAGATGGTTGTGAGCCACCATGTGGGTGCTGGGAATTGAACTCACGAACTCTAGAAGAACAGCCAGTGCTCTTAAGCGCTGAGCCATCTCTCCAGCCCCCTCTGCCATGTGGCTTTTACTCTTCCTCAGTACGGCACATCAGACTTGGCACATGTCTCCCTCGTGCCTTCATGCATCCCTCTGACTTCTCTGTCTGGAAGTCCTGCATCTTCTCTCCTGCCTGGCTAATGGCCATTCAGCTCTTTATTAAACCAGAAAGAGGGTACCTTATGTAGAGATACATCTTTACACTGTAAATAAATATTCTGCAACAATCTTGCTCTTTTTAGGAGGAACAGGGTCTCCTGTATCCCAGGCTGGTCTCAGACTTACTTTGTAGGAGAAGATGGCCTTAAACTTGTGGTTTTCTTTCTTTCTTTCTTTTTTTTTTTTTTTTAATTTATTTATTTATTATGTATACAGCATGTATGCCTGCAGGCCAGAAGAGGGCACCAGAACTCATCACAGATGGTTTTTGAGCCACCATGTGGTTACTGGGAATTGAACTCAGGACCTCTGGAAGAGCAGCCAGTGCTCTTAACCTCTGAGCCATCTCTCCAGCCCGAACTTGTGGTTTTCTATCTTCACCTGAATGGAGAATTACAGGTGTCCATCAGTATGCCCAGCTTAATGGAGTGCTGGGGAATTATTGAGTGTTTCATGCATGCTGGCTGAATACTCTACCTACTGAGCTACATCCCCAGCCCCCAATTAAAAAAAAAAAAACCTTAAAAAAAACATTTATTTATTGTATGTGTATGCCATGTTGGAATGTGATAGGGCAACTTGCAGGAGCCAGTTTTCTTCCTTCCATTATATGGGTCCTGGTGATTTCACTTGGTTGTCAGCTATGATAGCAAGTACCTTTAATTACTGAGGTATCTTGAGAAAAATCAGGCTCATAACATCAAAATAATGTTTTGTTGTAATAGGCTATAAAACTTAAGTCTTTTGTAAATCACAAAGTTCATGCAATTTAGTGCAAGGGTGTGTATTATGTTCTTGTAGTTTTCTCACTGGACGACATTCTATAAGAAGAGGCTCTTTATTATATTAAACATACTTACATTGTTTTCACAAATGGATTGCTTATCTTGTATGTATGAGGCCATAGGTTAGTCTCTAGTCCTGCCAAAATGAATTGCTTCATTTAAGAAATATAAATATTTTTTTTTTTTTTGGTTTTTTTCGACACAGGGTTTCTCTGTGTAGCTTTGCGCCTTTTCCTGGAACTCACTTGGTAGCCCAGGCTGGCCTCGAACTCACAGAGATCCGCCTGGCTCTGCCTCCCGAGTGCTGGGATTAAAGGCGTGCGCCACCACCGCCCGGCTAAATATTTCTTGTATAATTTTATATTGCTTTGTGGTTTAGAAAATTTGTCTCCTTCCTTCCTTCCTTCCTTCCTTCCTTCCTTCCTTCCTTCCTTTCTTTTTTTGAGATAGGGTTTTGTGTAGCTCTGAGAGCTCCACCTGCCTCTACCTCCCAAGTACAGGGATTACCCTACTTCCTACTGAGATCTTTAAACTCAGATAACAGGATGTCTCTGAGATGGCTCAGTGGGTAAAAACACTTGCCACACAATCTGAGGCCTGAGTTCAGTTCCTGGATCCTACTGTAGAGGAGAGAACTGATTGTCAAAAGTTGTCCTCTGACCTCCACACATTGGCTGTGACACATAAGTGGGTGTGAGCACACAAAAATCATGAGTAAAAGAAGAATTTAAAAACTCAGAGGATGCTCTAAAAGTAATACAATTATGATAAAACAAACATTCTGTATAATGAAAACAGAGTAATCAAATTAGCAGTCTCAAAGTTGTTAAGCTCAAAATAGGATGTAGAGTGTGTTTCATATGACTGAGAGGCAGTTGGAAATAAGATAAAATGTTTAAACTAGCCTTTGGGGTATGTGAGATGTTCTAGTTAATTGGTTATTTGCTGTTATAATGTAAAAAGCAGTGCCGTAATATACCCAGTTAGTACAGGACCTCTCGTGAAAGTAAATATCAGGGTGTCTGTTTAAGAAGATGTTAGGCCTTTTCTAACGAATACATTTGAAACACATATTTATTTAGTGTCTGAAGTAGTGTAATGAGTTTTGGGTAGTGTCTTAGTCACTGTTCTGTTGCTGTGAAAAGACCATGAACGAGGCAACTTCTATAAAAGGAAGCATGTAATTGGCACTTGCTTAGAGTTTCAGGGGGTAGTTTATTATCACCATGGTGGGGAAGGAGCATGGCAGCAGGCATGGCGCTGGAGAAGTAGCTGAGAGCTCACATCTGATCACGAGTTTCAGAGTTGAAAGTCCACCCCCAGTGACACACCTCTAATAAGGCTGCACATCCTAATCCTTCCCAAAGAGTTCCACTGACTGGAGACCAAGTATTTAAACATGACTCTGAGAACCATTCTCATTCAAACCATCACAGTTAGTTTCTTGTAATTTATGATAATCAGATCTAAAGGATACCTAGAAGTCCCAATATAGCTGAGGATGACCTTGAATTTCTGATTATCTTTACCTCCCCAGGCCTTGAATTACATATGTATGCCACCATATCCAGTTTTACAGGGAACTGGGGATTGAACCCAGGGTGCATGCTAGACAAGCACTCTACCAGCTGAGCTGCATCCCCAGCCCTCTGGTCTTATAAACACTTAAGATTATGAAGATGAGTCTGGAAACAGAATAGCTAAAGTAAAATATGAGTTGAATGTAGATCCTGAAGAATCCAAAGGGAAGCAGTGCATACATGAAAGGAGGCCTGGAGAGTCTGGTCAGTTATACCAGGCACTAAAGCAAAGCGGTTGGTTTTGCGGTCAGTCTGGGCGGCATAATGGAACCCCACACCCAAGAGAAGAGGACAGAGGAACGGGGACAGGGAGAGGGAAACTGCTAGGAAACAATCCTGGGTACTTGCATTCTGTTTTAGGTATTTTCAGTAGATAAACTTGGGTAGAAACTTAGCTTTGGCCTATTTGAATTATTCCCCTTTATGCTCTGGGGTGGTTATGCCAAAGATTAAAATTATCCAGAATTTTACATTTAACTTAGTTGAGATAAGGTCTCAGGTAGCCCAGACTTCCCTTGAGTTCTATGTAGCTGAGGATAACCTTGAACTTCTGATCCTTCTCCCTATACCTGAGTGCCAAGATTATAGTCATGGGCTATTATATATCTGCCTTTAGATGGTTCTAGGCATGGTTTAAGGGGTGCTGGGTTTAAGGCTGCTTCGATTATAGCTTGTGTTAAAGGTTTGCCTGGAGCTCTGGCTTGTTTTGAATGCTGGGATGCAAAATCTAGTCCTCATGATTGCATAGCAAATGTCCTTTTTTTTTTTTATTATTTTTATTTTTTTTATTTTTTTCAAGACAGGGTTTCTCTGTAGCTTTAGAGCCTGTCCTGGAACTCTCTCCGTAGACCAGGCTGGCCTCGAACTCAGAGCTACCGCCGCCGCCGCCCAGCCAGCAAATGTTCTTTTTTTTTTTTTTTTTTTTTTGGTTTTTCGAGACAGGGTTTCTCTGTGTAGCTTTGCGCCTTTCCTGGAGCTCACTTGGTAGCTCAGGCTGGCCTCGAACTCACAGAGATCCGCCTGCCTCTGCCTCCTGAGTGCTGGGATTAAAGGCGTGCGCCACCACCGCCCGGCTCAGCAAATGTTCTTAACTGTTAAGCCATCTCTTTATGCCCCTGGAACTCTTAATCATCTTGTCCCAGTGTTCCAAGTATTGGCATTACAAGCACGTGCCATTGTGTCCTCATTAACATAAAATTGTATTTACATTTTTTTTAAACTTTCTATCAGTGTGTGTGTGTGTGTGTGTGTGTGTGTGTGTGTGTGTGTGTACACAGATGTCAAGGTGCACAAATGGAGGTCTGATGACAGCCTGTTAGTGTTAATTCTTTCCTACTTTGTGAGTCCTGGGAAGTGAATTCTAGGTTGTCAGGTCTGGTGGCAAGTGCCTTTCGCCACTGAGCCATCTTGTCAGCCCCAACCGTAACATTTTTGATTACATGAGCAAAATTAACTTAAGATTTACAAGTAGCTGATGATGTAGCTATGTTGTAGAGTATACATTTAGTATTTATGAAGCTCTATGTTCAACTGTCTCCCACCCACCAAAAATTATACAAGCATAATTTAGAATGCTTCTGGACCAATTTTTCTTTCCTTTTCTTTGTTTTAAATTTAAAAAAATTTTTATTTATTTTTATGTGCATGAGAGTTCTAACTACATGTATGCCTTTATGCCAGAAGAGGGCATCAGAGTCCACTATAGATGGTTGTGAGCCACCGTGTGGTTGGTTGGGAATTGAACTCAGGACCTCTGGAAGAGCAGCCAGTGCTTTTAACCACTGAGCCATCTCTCCAGCCCCTCTTTTCTCTTCTCTCCTCTCCTCTCTCCTTTCTTCTTTAAGTTGAGACAGAATCTCTCTGTAGCCCAGGCTGGCCTGGAACTTGCTATGTGTAGACCAGGCTGGTCTCAACTCACATCTGTCTGCCTCAGACTCCCAAGTGCTGGAATTAAAAACAAGCACTACCATACTTAGCTCTTTTTGAAGAAATATTCTGAAGCATTTTTATGTTTTATTTTGTGTGTCTTTCCCCCCCTGAATTAGATTTTTTTAAACCGTGATTTGGAAGTTTTGCTTATAATGCTTTCTTTCTTTGCAGATTTTGTATTTTGTACATACATTATTTTGTATATTCTGTATATGATGACTTCGGTGAGCAATGATCGTTGCCGAGGTGCTCGGGAAAAACCACAGATGCCAACCACACACGCAGCACAGCCCCAGAAACAAGTGGTGCAGGTGAGTCTGGTGGAGCTTCTGTCTTGGGTGGAAGTAAAGACACTGAGGGAGAAGGAATGCTCTAATAGGCCCTTTCTAGAAAACTTAGGATTTAACATTGCATTTACAGAGTGAATAAATAGGAAGTGCAGGAAAGAGGTGATAATGGTCAAATTGAATGTTGTTCCAGGAGAACCATTTGTTTAATCCTGAATTCCAGTTGTTATCATCTCTGCTACAGCACTTTCCTTCCTTCCTTTGTCTCATGGTCCAGTTTATAGCACTAGGAATTGAACCCAGACCCCTTGTGTTCTAGACCAGCACTCTACTACTGCACTACACCCCTAGCTCCTTTGTTATTCTTGCAAGTGAAGTGAGACAGTTTAGTACGGCACTGAGCACAGTGTCTGGTACAAAGTTATTAATACTCTGCACTATATTGATCCAGTTGACAAGCTTCTTAACAGAAAGAGTACCTTTTTCCCCTTGATATGATTTATTATCCTTACATTTATCAACTGTGTGTGCATACTTGTGCACGAACACATGCACATATATATGTATTATATATATATATCTATATATATATCTATATCTCCTTGTGTTTTTTGAGCTCCAAGGACAGCTTGAGAGAGCCAGTTCTCTCCTTCTACCGTGGGAGTTCAGGGATGGAACTCAGGTGTCAGGGTTGGCTGTGAAGCAGTATCTTAGTGAATAATGAATCTTATCTGGTCCATTCTAATTTCAGACCCATGGCTTGATACATTTTTATTGTTCTTTTTGTTTTTTTGAGATTGGGTCTTATCAGGTCAGCCAATCAGATCTTGAACTCATGATTTCTCTGCTTCAGCTTCCCAGGTGCTAGGGTTTCAGACTTGGACCACTGTGGCTGCCTTGGATGATACTCTATTTTATTTTTGGTATTGGGGTTGGAACACAGGGTTTTGTGCATGGGGCAAATATTTTTTTACCATTGAGCTATTTCCCTTACTCTTTTCAGGAGTTTTGTAGAATTTCATACTGAAATGTTCTGTTATATTTGGTACAGAGTAGAATTTTTTTTTACATAAGTCTTGTGTTAAATTGAGTCTAAAATTAGCTTTGTAGTTTGCTGCTATTAACAGATAAATATTTGCTATGTTAGTGCTTACCCCTAAGTTCTTTTACTCTGATAAGTATTCTTTACAATTGAGCAAGAAAGATTGCCATGTTGAATGTGGTAGCACAATCTTAATCTCAGCACCAGAGGCAGAGGCAGGCAGAGTTTGAGGCCAGCCTGGTCTACCAACAAGTTCAGGCTAGCCAGAACAGAACAACATGGGAGACTCTGTTGTTGAAGAACTGTTGTAGCTAGGCTATCTATCTTTTAGTTTATTAAATGAATTATCTTGTATTATGGAAGAAACATAGGTTAGAATAACCATAAGTGAAGTCCTGATGATTAATAATAATAATAATAATAATAAAGTTAATCTTTAAAAAGAAATTAAATCAGTATGTGTAGCAGGCTTTCTTTTGGGCCACCAGCCAGCTCCAGAATCATGACGCAGACTTATTAGTTATGAATGCTTGGCCTTATGCTTGTCCCACTAGCTCCTATAACTTAATTTAACCTGTTTCTCTCATCTACATTTTGCCTTGGGGCTTCTTACCTTTCTTTTATTCTGTATGTTTTGCTTTTCTTCTTCTGTGTCCGGCTGGCCCTTGGTGTCTCCCTCTCTCTCTCCCTCACTTTCTTTTTTCCCTCCTCTCCCAGCCTAGATTCCTCCTACTTATTCTCTCTGCCCAACAGCCCTATACCTCCTCTATACCTCCTCTGCCTAGCTGTTGGCCATTCAGCTTTTTATTAGCCCCATCAGGTGCCTTACGCAGCCAAGGTGAAACCGCAGCCCATCGTCACATAATTAAACAAATGTAACGCATTTACATAGTTAAAGTGATATTCCACAACAAGTATGCGGTTTCGAAGCCAGGCCAGATGAATGTTAGTGATGCAGACGGTACCCTGTATGCCTTGCAAGCGTTTGCAAGTCTGGAGCAGGGAAATCGTTTTTTTTTTTCCTTCCAAAAGGGTTTTATTTTTATCGTGTTTTGTTTTCATTGGTTTAAAACAGAGTCTTGCTATGTAGCCCAGGGTGGTCCAGAACTTTCTGTGTAACCAGTGCTGGTCTCAAAACTTAATTTCCTTTTTTCTTTTTTACATTTTATTTATGTGTATGGATATTTTGCCCATGTGAATGTCTATACCACATACACAGGTAACATACAGTTGTGAGCTACCACATGTTCTTTGGAAATCAAACCTGGGTCTTTTGGAGGAACAGTCAGTGTTCTTAACCACCAAGCCATCTCTCCAGCCCTGTTTTCTGGGTTTTTTTTTTTTGTTTGTTTGTTTTTTGTTTCTTGTTTATTTGTTTTTTAAATAAAGATTTATTTATTATATATGTATATGGTGCTCTATCTGCATGTTTGCCTACATGCCAGAAGAGGACATCAGATCCCATTACAGATGGCTGTGAGCCACTATGCGGTGGTTAGGAATTGAACTCAGGACCTCTGGAATAGCTGCCAATGCTCTTAACCACTGAGCCATCTCTTCAGCCCTCCTCTTGTTTTTAAAATTGCATTTTGGGCCTACAGGATGGCTCAGTGGGTAAAGGACTTGCCCCACAAGGCTGATGTTTGGAACCCGTGTAAAGGTAGAGAGACAGAATTGATTGCACAGAGGTTTTCTCTGACCTCCACATGTGTACTGTGTGCTTTCCCCTTCCGCCTATGTGCGTCGTGCACGTACACACACCTTTATAACAAGAAAAAAGATAGGTATTGGAGGATGGTGAGATTGCTCAGTTAGTCAGAGCTCCCACCATACAAGCCTTGAGCCCAGGAACACACACGTTGTAAAGTAAGAGAACCAGCTCCCAAAGCTGTTCTACTCTACACACATGCCATGGCGTGCAGAAGCCTGCACTCACACATATGTTCATCATCATAATAATAAAAATGAGGAGGAAAGAAACCTTAAAAATGAAATCTTAAGATGTTACCCTAAAATCGCCTCAAAAATTTGTCCTCAAGCCATCTTCTTGTCATAGCCTCACATGTAGCTGAGATAATTTTCCTTTTTGTTTGTTTTTGAGACAGAGTCTGTTGTGTAGCTCTGACTGTTCTGGAACTCACTCAGTAGACCAGGCTGGCCTCAAACTCACAGAGATCCACCTGCCTCTGCCTCCTGAGTGCTGGGATTAAAGTCATGCACCACTATGCCTGTGATAATTAATATCTGATACTGTTTTTTATAAAATTATGTAGAGAATCTTTTCAAAAATACTACTAGGGAAAATTTTATGTTGGACTGAGGGTATGCTTGCTTGATGATGGTAGAACATTTGACTAACATACATGAAGTGCCAGTCTCAAGTTGCAGCACAATACACACATGAGTACACACTTGGGGATGTCACCTAATTATGGTAAAGTACTTGCCTAGCCTGCATGAAGCCCTGGGTCAGTCTTTAGCACCACGAAAACTGGCCATAGGGGAACAAGCCTGTAACCCCAGCACTCAGGAAGTGGAGGCAGGAGGATCAGAAGTTCATTCAGTGTTATCTTTGGTTGTAGTGTGTTTGAAGCCAGCCTGGGCTACATGAGACCCCAGAGAGAGAAGAGAAGATGATTGTTAAATTATATGTTAATTCCAATATAAAAATAGTTCCTGAAAATTACCTTAAAGTGGCAGTAAAGAACATTGGTTAGGATGCTAATTGTCCACTAAATGTCCAGTCGCAGGGGCTTTTCTGTCCAAGTTAAGTGTTGAAAGAGCTGTTTTGAATTTGTGTAAACCTGAGTTTGGGTCTTGGGATCTACATCTTTATTAATTAGGCAAGATTCAATTTCGGGAGTGCTTGTTTTCCTTTTTAGTTAAGTATTATTTAGGCATCGGTTCTTTCTAGTCGATGCCTCTTTTTGTCCTCCTCTTCTCCATACCAACTCCATTATGCTCAGCACAGGCTGTTCCTCTCAGCCTCCCTTCCTGCAGCCTACTGGGTAGCTGGAATTTCAAGTCTGCCATTAGTAGGGTAGGCTTGTTCTTCAGTTTCTTGTCATTGATGTATTAAAGAGTATAGGATAATTACATTTTACATTGTCTTCTAATTTGGCTTTGTGTGATACTTCTTTATGATTAGAATTAATTCTATATTTTTGGTATAAGTAAATGTGATGTATTATTTTTCCTGTTTTCAGTGCTAGGCATAAAACTCAGAATCTTGAATATATTAGGCAAATGCTCTGCTTCTGAACTGTATGTGATGGGTGAACTATATGTGAACTGGATGAGATATTATGATATCATAGGGTCTAGGTTTGTTCTGTTGTACTGTTGATTAGCTCTACCAGTTGATTAAAGTAGTGAGTATTCCTCCAGTGTCTTAGAGAGGCCAACTGGGGTTTTAAAATACAAAATAGAGTATTAATTCTTTGCAGAATGATTGTAAAGAATTAGAAATTATAAACAGTTGCTATCAGGAAGTGGTAATTTTTATTGTATATCCCACATAAATTATAAAATTATTATTTGAAATTTGAGGTGGACATGATGGTCCATGCCTGTAATCCCAGCACTAGGCAGACTAAGGCAGAGGATTATAATTTAGAAGTCAGGGTTGGCGAGAAGGCTCTGCCAATAAAGGTCCTTGCTACTAAGACTGACAACCTGAATTTGATCCTGGGTCTCAAATGATTGAAGAAGGGATCTACTCCTGCAGATTGTTCTCTGTCCTCCACATGGGTGCTGTGAGGAGATGTGCATATGCACATACACACACACAATAAATAATTTAAAAAACAAGATATCAGGGTGTGGTGGTGTGTGCCTTCAATCTCAGCACACAGGAGGCATAGGCAGGCAAATCTCTGCAAGTTAGAGGTCAGCCTGCTCTACATATACATAGCAAGTTTCAGGACTTCCAGGGCTACATAGAGAGACCCTATCTCAAAAAACAACAAAATAACAAACAAGTAGAAAAAAATTATATCAAATATTATAGAAAACGTGGTTTCTGTTTAAGAAAATATGTATTTATATTTAGTATATAAATAATAAATAGGCAAAGTAATATGCCTACAGGTTTTTTTCTGTTACTGTTTTGTTTTGAGACAGTGTCAACTATTTAGAGAAGACTGTTCTTAAACGTATAACTAATATCCCTCTGCCTTTGCCCCCTAGTGCTAATATTACCGTCATGAGTCCCCATGCTCATCTGTAACGATGGTTAAAAGAAATAAAATAGGGGCTCAGTAGATAAAGGTATTTGTTGCCCAGCGTGATGAGCTGAGTTGGGTTATTAGGGCCCACATGATGGGTAGAGAGAGCTGACTCTGGGGTTGAGGATTTAGCTCAGTGGTAGAGCGCTTCAAGGCCCTGGGTTCGGTCCTCAGCTCCAGAAAAAAAAGAAGGGGGGGGCTGAGTCTGTCCTCTAACTTCTGCATATGTACATGTGTGCATGTGTGTGAATGGACACATACACAGACACAAAGAATAAATAGGTAAATGTATAAAAAAAATTTAAAGTAGTCAAAAAGTAGGCCAACTGGATCTTTTATTGTAATGCTAGGATGATGTGGGAGGAGTTGTGAATTCCAGGCTAGTCTAGTTTACATACTGATTTTCTGGCTGCATGGGCTGTAAAGACCTTGTCTCAGCCACTGTCCCCAGATAAAACAAAAATTCTAAACCAAAAAGATACCCTTACTTCAAAAAGTTATTCAAAGATTTCTGGAAAACAGTCCAACTAAAGAAATGGGTTCACTAGGGAATCTTCGGCATGGTTTTCTTACAAATTAAAGATTATATGTGTATATGGTTGTTTACTTGCATGTGTATATCATCGCACCACTTGTGTGCCTGGTGCCCTTGGAGGCCAGAAGAGGGCGTTGGAGTACGCTGGAACTGGGATTACGAACTGCTGGGGGGTGCACTAAAGTTGTTGTAAGTTGGAATTATTAGTTGACCCTGCTTTTTCCTCTTTTTTCCCTAAGCTGTACAGACCTCTTGACACTTCTTGAGCTCAGCCTGGTAACTTCCCTATTATACTCTTATGTTTGGTGCTTTGTTTTTTAAATAATTGAACTGTTTATTGAGTAAAGTATTGTATTGATAAGGTTTGTAAAGTATTTTATAAAGGTAACACAAGTTAGCACTTTACTGAGACTGTTGATGTACAGCATTACTGTTGTGATACTATGCTTATGAACAGCTAAGCCTATCAGCCGTGCTATCAGAAGTCAGAGTTAAAGCAGTGATTTCACAGACAAATGTAGAGAATGTTTGTAAAAGTCATACTTACACTGAAAAGGCCGAATCTTCTCGATAGATCAGTAGTTGATACTTATGTGAGGAAGACAAGGAAGAGTCTCTTTATAGTTAGAAATGTATGAGATGGTGCTTAGCTTGTATGAGACCTTTGGTAATTATTTTGCTGAAAATCTTAGGCCATGCTTGTTGATGCAGATGCCTTTTTAAAATTAATATTTTATGTGATATTTTTATAGGATCAAGGAATAAAATGTCGTTATAAGTTGTGTGTAATTACAGGCAGTAGACATTTCTTAAGGAATTTTCAGGCTTAAATGTTGCTGCCTTGGGCTTGGCGGCATAGCCAGCGGTTGGGTTTTTGCCTAGCCCTTGGTTCAGTCCCCAGCACCACAAAACAAAATAACATTCTCTGTAGAGCCAACAGTTGTTGCTCATTTGCTCACACTTTTCCAAACCCACCTTCAGAAAGAACACCCACAGTTCCTGGCTTTGTTATTTGTATTGTTGGATCTGAAATTAAAAACAAAAAAACAAACAAACAAAAAAAAACCCTCAAAAGATTTATTTTTATCATTTTTAAATACGGGGTATGTGTGTCTGTATGTCTGTATGTGGGTATGTGCATATTGAGTGTGGGCAGGCAGCCTTGGAGGATGGCCAGAGGTGGATGTCTGATCCTCTGCTGCAGTGACAGATGGTTGTGAGCTGTCTGATGTGGATGCTGGGAACTGAACTCTGGTCCTCTGAAAGAACAGCAAGTGCTCTGAACTGCTGAGATGTCTCCAGCTCCTTTGCACTATGACATTTTGACATTACCCCATGAAGTATTTTCTCTTTGAAAACTCTCAAACCAATGCATCCCACTCCATGCTATATATGTGTGTGTACACATACACATACATATATACATATACATATATTTTAAAATGTGGTTTTTTTTTTTGAGTCAGGGTTTCTTTATACAGCTCTGGCTGGCTTGACCTCACAGATCCATCTGCCTTTGCCTCTCAAGTGCTGGGATTAAAGGTGTGTTCTTCAATGCCATGCTAAGTTTGTTTCTCCTCTCTCTCTTTTTCTAAGATTATTTATTTTATTTGAACATTAGTGTTTTGCCTGCATGTATGTCAGTTACATGTTTATGCAGTGCCTGTGGAGGCCAGAAGAGGGAGGCCAATCCCCTGGAACTGGAGTTACAGTTGTGAGTGTCGGTTCTGGGAACTGAACCTGGGTCCTTTTTGCAAGAAAAACAAGTGTTCTTAACCACTGAATCATCTCTTCAGCCCCCAGATTTATTTATTTTTGAGACAGTGTCTTTTTTTTTTTTCTTTTGAGACAAGGTTTCTCTGTGTAGTCCTGGCTGTCCTTGAGCTCTCTCTGTAGACCAGGCTGACCTCAAACTCAACAGAGACCTGCCTGCTTCTGCCTCCCAGGCGCTGGGATTAAAGGAATGTACCACCACTCCCAGCCTCGAGACAGTCCTTTATCCACGATAGATTGGTCTTGAATTCTCTGTGTAGCAGAGGCTGGCCTTGAGCTCCTGACCCACATCCTCTTCTTCTGAGTGCTGGGATTCCAAGTATGTCCTACCAATCTCATCGCTGGTTTGGGTGGTAGTGGGGATCAAACTCCACCACTGCAGGCTCTTTTAGCTCTTTTAATACCTATTTGTCTCTTTTCTTTTGGCCTCCTTCAGGGCAATTTCCATATATACTAAACTCTCACCTTTAGCTCTCCCTCTTAAAAATGGGTAAGTTAGCTGGGTAGAGGTGGCGCATGCCCATCACTCAGGAGGCAGAGGCAGGTGGATCTCTGAGTTTGAGGCCAGCCTGGTGGTCTACAGAGCTAGTTCTAGGACAGCCAAAACTACACTGTCTCAAAACACATACACAAAGGGTAAGTGCTGAGATTTGAACTCAAGTCTTCATGCTTGTGCAACAAGTACTTTACTGATTCATCCATCTCTGCAATCCCTACCCTGTCAGTCTCAGCTCCAGTCATCATCCTGTCTGTTTTCCTTTTTACTTCATTATCTTACGGGCTTTTGCATATCACTAATGGATTTCAGTGGATTCAGTGGATTTCAGTCTTTGAACTTGTAGAGTCACTTTGCCAGTCTTCAGGTATTAAATACCAGAAGTATTTCATTCAGGTCAGTGAGATGGCTCATTGGGTAGAGACACTTGATGTCTGTCCAGCCTGAGCACCTGAATTTTATTGTCATAAATAAATTATGACTTCCTGAATAGTGGAAGACGAGAACTGAAACCCATAAGTCCTCTGAGTTCTACATGTGTGCTGTGGGATTCTGACACCCAGACAGACACACACATACACACAGAATAAACTAAATGAAAGAAAAACACAACTCCCTGTACCTTGCTTCCCTATTATAGTCCAGGTTTCTGTTGCTACATTGTTAGATGTTGAAGAGCTCACTCAGTGCCTAAGAGGGAGCATGAGGAATGTGTTTTCTACTGTATACCTTGAGATCTGAGCCATTAACAAAGAGTGTCAGTTGGGTCTGGCATGACAGCAGACTGGAGATTACTTACAGGGTCCTGTCTGTCAGTGTGTTTGTGATTTTGGCATTTCTAAAGACAGGAAAGACTGATAATTGTTTACCAGATCATCGTTAGCCTTGCCCTGTTTACTTGTTATTCTCAAAGTGCTATGCACATTTGAAGGGTGTATCTTTGGGATACTTTTGTCTTTGAGACAGGGTTTTTCTATGAAGCCCTGACTGTTTTGGAATTTACTACATAGATCAGGCCGGCCTCAAACTCACAGAGATCCACCTGCCTTTATTGAGGTCAAAGGCATGTGGTTTTTTTTGTTGTTGTTGTTTGTTTGTTTTGTTTTAAATTGAAATCTTTTGTTTTGTTTTGTTTTTTTGAGACAGGGTTTCTCTGTGTAGCTCTGGCTGTTCTGGAACTCATTCTGTAGACCAGGCTGACCTTGAACTCAGACATCCGCTTGTCTCTGCCTCCTGAGTACTGAGATTAAAGGTGTGCGCCACCACTGCCTGGCCGTGTTTTTGATCTTAAAGTTGTAGTCATCTTTCATCATTTGTGTGACAGTTGTTATATTTTGTAGTTCCTTTTATCAAATTAAGGATGTTCTCTTCCATTCTGAGTTTCTTGAACTCTCTTTATAATTAAAGAAAAAGTTGGATTTTGTCAAGTACATTCTGTGACTCTGAAGATGATTATAGTTTTTGTTTGTTTGTTTGTTTGTTTTGAACACTTGGGCCCTTGTGTTCTGTCACTGAGCCACATTTCAGCCCTAGAATATGTTGTCTATATCTGTTTTTGTAGGAATATAATACATTGCATATTTTTCCCTTTGCCTTCCCTTGCTTGGCCTCATAGTAGGCAAATGCTCTACTGCTGAGCTACACTCTCAGATTTCTGATGTCAGATGTTACTATGTAAACCAACTTTTATTCCTGAGATAAGCCTGATGTGGTCCTAGGGTATGGTCATTTTTATAAGTTGCCAATTTTATGGTAGTTTTGGATAATTTGTTTTGTTGTGTTTGTTTTTGTTTTTTTGAGACAGGGTTTCTCTGTGTATCCCTTGCTGTCCTGGAACTGGCTCTGTAGACCAGGCTGACCTTGAACTCACAGAGATCCACCTAGGATTACAGGATTGTGCCATCAGCACCTGGCTTGATAATGCTTTTATCTATTGATAAGTATGCTTATTTATGTCTTTGTTACTACAGTCCTGATTTACACAGAGTTGTAAGTGTCCCTTGTTTTCAGAGTTTGTGAATTAGAATTAACTAGAGAAACTGGCTATGCTTGGGCTTTTCTTTCATGATCTAGTCATTCATTCATTCATTCATTCATTCATTGAGACAGGATTTTACTCTGTAAACCAGGCTGGCATAGAAGTCACTGTGGCCCAGGTAGCCCTGAAACACATTGCAATCCTCCTGCCTCAGCCTTGTGAGTGCTAGGGATTATAGATGTGAGCCACCATGCTCCACTGTTTTTGGAAGTTGTGATGAGTAGTAGTTTAGTTACTTAGACTATTAGTGTCCTTTTGGTAGGTAATGCCCCTGCCCCATTCCTTTGTATGTGTGATGTAAGTGTGGGTTTGCAGGTCAGAGGACAGCCTTTGGGTGTCTGTTCCCTTCTTCTTTTTTTTTTTTTTTTTTTTTTTGGTTTTTCGAGACAGGGTTTCTCTGTAGCTTTGTGCCTTTCCTGGAACTCACTCTGTAGCCCAGGCTGGCCTTGAACTCACAGAGATCCGCCTGCCTCTGCCTCTGCTGGGATTAAAGGCGTGCGCCACCACCGCCCAGCGTCTGTTCCCTTCTTGTGGCAGGGTTTCTTTTGTTGTTTCTGCTTTTGCAGGCTAGCTGCCCCTCGAATTTCCAAGCCAGTTCTCCGTCACATCTTTTGGTAGTCATGCTGGGGTTAGAGTCACACTGCTGCATCCTGACCATTTATGTGCATTCCAGGGGTGGAACTCAGGTGTCAGGCTTGGTTGGTTTGGGCTTTTTTCGTGATTTTCTGTTTTGTCTAGGCTGTCTAATTTGGTGACACATACTTGTTCAGGTTTCCTTTTGTTCCATTGTTGCTGTTTGTTTGAGGCGAGGTCTCACTGTCTTGCTAGGCTGTTCCTGAACTCACTAACTTCCTGCCTCACTCTCCTTTTTTAGTACTAGGATCTTGGGTGTATGCTGCCGCATCTTGCAGTCTCTCCAGTAATAGTATTCTTTTCTTTTACTCTTAATATTACTACTCTCGAATCTTATCTCTTTGTTTATAGCTGAGTGTTTTTATCTGTTTTATTGACACATACCTCCTGCTCCCCGCCCAACTACGAGTCAGCTCTTGAGCAGGTAGTACTGTAGCTACCTCAGTAAAAGAGTGACTAACTACCTTGCTGGAGGCCCTGGGTTCTGTGCCTAGGACCACATAAAAACAAAGCAAAGCAAAGCACCCCCCCCCCCCAAGCCCCGCAAGGCTCCAAGAACCAACCTCCCCACCCCTTTAAAAACAGAGTCATAGTCTGTAACTCAGTTGATCTGGAAGTTCAATACATAGCCAGGGTTGGGTTTGAACTTGACCAGATCCTCCTACTCAGTCTCACCAGTGCTGGGATTAAAGGTATGAGTGACTGTACCCAGCTGTGCATCAGGTTCTAATCTGATTTACATCCCCCTTTCTAATTTTCATTTATTTTATTTTCTCTGCCTTCTGTTACTTTTGACCTGGCTTTGGTTTATGAGTTTGCTGTTCTTTTTTTAGTTTCTTAAGGTGTAAAAGTTTTTTTCTTCTTTTTTTTTTGTTTGTTTAGTTTTGAGTCTTTGTAGAAAGAGTCTATGAGTCCATGAGAGTACATAAGCTTGCATGTGTGCACACAGGAAGGCAAGCATGTCTTGGTGTGAATAGAGGTCAGAGGTCAACTTTGTAGCGTTCCCTTCTTTTGACCTTTATATTAGAGTTCTGGGGATTGAATTTAGGTCACTAGTCTCCTGTATCTGCTGTACCTGTGCCTTTACCTGCTGAGCCATATTGCTAGCCCATTCACCTTGCTGGTTTTTTTTTTTTTTTACTTGTTTTGTTTGAGACAGGGTTTCAGTGTGTAGCCCTTGTTAGTGTGGAACTCACTGTGTAGACCAAGCTGTTCTTACAGAGATCTGCCTGCCTCTGCCGCCTCAGTGGTAGGATTGTCAGCCTGTGTTCTCATGTTCATCTTTCTCTGTTGGTTCTGGGTATTGAACTGAGGTCCTGGTGCTTGCACAAGTACGTTTACCAAATGAGCTGTCTTCTCCGCCCCACAACATTTTTAAAATAAATTTATATGTGTGAAGGTTTTTCCTGCATTTATGTATGTGGACCATATGTGTCTGGAACTACAGAGCCCAGAAGAAGGTATTGGGTCTCTTGAAACTGGAGTTACAGGTAGTTTTAAGCTGCCATGTGGGTGTTGGGAACTGAACCTGGGATTTTTGCAAGAGCAGCCATTGGTCTTAATCTTTGAATCATCGATCTAGTTCCCCTATCCCACCCCACCCCCAGACATTAAATTGAAAGTGATATACAATGTTTAGATCTGCTATAAAAAAGCAGTGGAAGGTATTATATTAATGAAATGGGACAGACTGCTCCTGTGGGATTTTAGCACCAGGAGCTCTCATGGCTTGATCAGAAATGACTTTCATCAAATTCAGTGTAACAAGGGAGCTCCATTTCAGAGGTTGTAGTTCTCTTTGGCTTTTCCTCTTGCCTTGTCCACTTATCATGCTGCTGGGCCTTTGTCTACAACACTGGAATTTCTCAGTTGATGGTGTGTCTGGGGAATGGTTATCTGGTGTGCAGTAGGAATAATGAAAGTGTATTTGGTCCTTGTGTATATTGGGAAAGATTGCATTAACATTGTCAACAAATATGGACATTGAATTTCTGTACAGACGTCTTTCTGGGTGTAATGCAGTAGTATTTGGCAGTTAAGCTGAGGTAACAGCATGAATAGATTGGAATGATAGGTTTGGCTTTTAGATTGGATATATAATAGGCCACAGCTGCTGGAATTTGTATAATCACCCACCTACAGGAAATGGAAAGGCCTTCTGAAAGGTGCTTTACAATGCAGAAACTGCCAGTACCCCCATGCATCTTGGTTAAGGTTCCTTGTAACGAGTGAACTATATAATAAAAGCTGAATGGAGCTAGGCTGTAGTTGGGTTGGTATAGTGCCTGCCTAGCATGCACAAGACCCTGGTTCAGTCACACAAACTGGCTATGGAGACACAGGCCTGTAATCTGACTGTGAGGTAGAAGCAGTGGACAGTCACAAGTTGAAGATCGTCTTTGGCTATATGGTGAGTTAGAGCCTAGCTTAGCCTTTAGGAGATTCTTAACAAAGCAAACCCAGGAAAAGTTTTGATTGATGTACTGACTGAGGCTGTGTCTTATTCTGTCCCTTAGACTGGCTCCTGAACCTGTGATCTTCTTGCTTCTTTCTCCTCAGCCATGGTTTTACAGTACATGCCATACCTGACCATGTATTTAGGTTTTTAAATATGTGTTCAGGAATTAATGCAGACTTTATTTAGTTAAGAATGCTAATTTAGGCCGGGCGGTGGTGGCGCACGCCTTTAATCTCAGCACTCGGGAGGCAGATCCAGGCAGATCTCAGTGATTTCCAGGCCAGCCTGGTCTACTGAGCGAGTTCCAGGAAAGGCACAAAGCTACACAGAGAAACCCTGTCTCGAAAAACCAAAAAAAAAAAAAAAAAGAATGCTCATTTAGCCAGGCATGGTGGTGCATTAATTCCAGTGCTGGGGAAGCAGAGGCACAAGCATCTATGTGAATTCCAAGGCTAGCCTGATTTGCTTGGTGAGTTCCAGGCTATGAAGGGAGCCATGTCTCACAAAAACAAAACAAAGAATGATAATTTAGGGCCATTGGAATGGCTCAGCATGGAAAGGTGCTTCTGACAAAATCTGACCTGAGTTTAGTTACCAAGACTCACATGGTTAGAGGAGAGAAAGGATCTCCACATGGGTGCTCTAGGCTGCCCTCCCCTGAATAAACAAACAAATGAATTGAGTTGGACCTGGTGTTAGTTAGTCCTGGCATTCTAAAGGCTGAGGCATGAGAATTGCCTTGAATTTGAGGTCAGTCTAGGTTATATAGTGACTCCAGTACAGGCTGTGCTACGTAATAAGACTGCCCCCAAATCAACTGACAACAGCAATCCAAACAATAGCAACAAAAAAATTCTCCTTCCAGACAGGACCCTGGGCCTGGAAAGACAGCTCAGCAAGTAAGAGTGCTTCTGTACAATCTTGAGATCTGGAGTTGGATTCCAGTACCCATGTCACAAGCTGGGAGTCCCGGGCATACCAGTAACCCCAGCTCTAGGGCTCAGACGCAGGAGCTTCTTTGGTGTTTTCTGGCTTCCATCTAGCCAAGGAAACATGGGCCCCAAGGTTGGGGAGAGACTAACTCCTCCTCTGGCCTTGTTCACAACACACACCCACACATGCATGCACCAGAATAGTCCAGTAGACATGCCACCATGCATGCACTAGAACAGTCCAGTAGACTTGCCACCATGCATGCACCAATAGTCCTGTAGACATGAAATCAGAGACTAACTGAAGAAGTAAGCGTTTAAGTAATGTTAGCTCTATTGAAAACTTGTACAGGGATGTGACAGAAGGTTGATATCTTTTACCTAATTTACTTGTGGACCTGATCCTTATATTTTTTTCAAATTTAAGATACTGTATAGGAGCCAAGCATAGTGTTACATATGCCTGTAATCTCAGGACTTTGTAGATTGAGGCTGGAGAAAGAAGAGTTCAAGACTATGGGCTATGTGGCAAGACTATCTTAAGAAAGAAAATAAAAGGAGAATCCAGTTAGGCTTGGTGGCACAATCCTGTAATACTAGCTATTTAGAGGGCATAACAGGAGTTCAAGGCCTGTCTGGGTTAGAGTGAGTTCACAGCCAACCTAGGCTATCTGTCTGTTTGTCTATTTTTGAGACAGAGTCTCTCTGTTATGTAACCCTGGCTGTCCTGGAATTTTTTGTATACCTCTGACATCTAATTCACATAGTTCCTACTGCTTCTGCCTCTGGAGTGCTGGGATTAAAATGGGAAAGGCATGTGCTACCAGGTCTGGCTTCAACCTGGGCAATTTAGTAAGACTGTCTCAAAACAACAAAAATGTAAAACAGATTGCGGAGGGGGATATATATATATATATATATATATATATATATATATATATATTTTATGCATATATATGCCTAGCATATGGGAGGCCCTAGATTCAATTTCTGATGCTATAAAAACAAGACAAAAGAGCGGAACATCAGCCCACCACTACAACCCCAAATGAGCATTTTATAGTGGTCACTGCACAATGCTACTAATATTTAGTTGCTATAAATAATACAGAAGGAAACCTTAAAAATTCAGGAGTTTGTTTTGTTTTTGTTTTTGTTTTTGAGAAAGGTTTTCTCTGTATAGCTCTGACTGTCCTGGAACTCACCCTGTAGATCAGGCTGGCCTCAAACTCAGATCTGCCTGCCTCCTGAGTACTGGGATTCAAGGTGTGCACCATCATGCTGGGCCCAGAAGTCCATTTTTTTTCTTTCTTTCTTTCCGTCCCTCCTTCCTCTCCCCTTCCCCCTCCCTCTTCCCCTTCCTCTCCCTTCCCTTTCCTTCCTTCCTTCCTTTTTGGTTTTCGAGACAGGGTTTCTCTGTCTCACAGCTCTGGCTGTCCTGGAACTTGCTGTGTAGACCAGGCTGCCCTCAAACTCAGAGAAATCTACCTGCCTCTGCCTCCAGATGTCTGTTTTCTAAGAACAGGGTGTTGAATAAAGAATCATTTTCTGTGGAGCTGACTAAAAGTGCACCCCCCCCTCCTTCCCAGTGTAGTTGAACAGAGAATTAACTTCAGAATTGTTCTCTTCAACTACATGCAGCCTTTTCCCTTTAGAACCACCCAGAACCAGTTGGGTGTCATTGTGTTGTCTTGTGTGTGGCCCTGACTAGGCTGGGACTTGGTATGTAGATTGGGCAGAAGGACCCTCCTGGGTGGGATCACAGGCACGTGCCACCACCACCACTGGCATCTTGTTCTGCTTTGTTCCTGCCTCCTCGGGGGACAGGAAATCCCAATGAGCAGCATGACTGTCGGGTCATTTGGCCAAGGGAACAAATGCCTTATGTTGTTTAATTTCATGGCACTTTTCTTATGGGAGCAGGTTATATATAGTCTCAAGTCCTAACTTCAGCCAGCCTGCCTGCTTTCTTCCTCCCTCTCTCCCTCCCTCCCTCCTCCCTCCTCCCTTCCTCCCTTCTATGGGAACTCACATAACTTAGGATGTCTTCAAATTCTCACGTGGTCAAAGATGACCTTGATCCTCCTGCCTCAGCCTCTCAGGTAGTGGGATTATGAATGTGTACTATCACACTTGGTTAATCAGTGTTTCTCAAAGTGTGATGCTTAGTGGTTGAGAGTTCTGTTTGACTTGGATTCTAGCATCTGTCTTTGTATTTTAGTTTTGAAATCCACTACTTTTTTTGCTTCGTAGGCAACGGCTGAACAGATGCGGCTCGCGCAGGTGATCTTTGATAAGAATGATTCAGATTTTGAAGCTAAAGTTAAACAGGTATGTTTCTAGGAAAGGATACTGTGACTTTGTACTTTCTTCTCAGTTATAAACATATTTTCTGGGGCTGGAGAGATGGCTCAGTGGTTAAGAGCACTGGCTGCTCTTCCAGAGGTCCTGGGTTAAATTCCCAGCACCCACACATGGCATCTCACAACTGTCTGTAACTCTAGTTCCAGTGAATCTGAAACCCTCACACAAACATTCATGCAGGCAAAACACTTTTTTTTTTTTTTTTTTTGGTTATTCAAGACAGGTTTTCTCTGTTCTGGAACTCACTTTGTAAACCAGGCTGTCCTCTCTGCCTCCTGAGTGCTGGGATTAAAGGTATGCACTACCACTGCCTGGCCAAAAAATAAACTACTGAAAAAATAGTTTCTTTATGTATGTAAGGGTTTTGCCTACATGTATATATGTACACTGCATGTACTGAACCTGTTTTCTGCAGCAGCAGCAGCAGCAGCAGCAGCAGCCGCCGCCAGTGCTCTTAACTGCCAAGGCATCTTTCTATCCCCTGCACTGGATTCTTATTAATGTCTTTTTTTTTTTTTTTTTTAAATATTTTATTATGTATACAGTGTTCTACCTGCACGTATGCCTGCAGGCCATACGAGGGCACCATATCTCCTTACAGATGGCTGTGGGCCACCATGTGGGTGCTGGGAATTGAACTTAAGATCTGGAAAAGCAGCCAGTACTCTTAACCTCTGAACCATCTCTCCAGCCTGATTCTTAATAATCTTAAAGAGATAATTTTATTAGAGATTTCTAGTTTTAAAATATGCTTATTGCTTAGTCTGAACTTGTATTTGATAATGAATTTGGGGTCTGTGATCAAATACTTAATATTGGTAGCCAGATGATGAAATATAGCATGCTTATCTTTTTTGTTTTGTTTTCGTTTGGTTTTTGGTTCTTTTGAGACAGGGTTTCTCTGTGAAACAGCCCTGGCTGTCCTGTAGACTAGGCTGACCTTGAACTCACAGAGATCTACTTTCCTCTGTCTCCTGAGTGCTGGAATTAAAGTCGTGTGCCACCACTGCCCAGGAAGCATGCTTATCTTGACAACAGAATTTTTTAAAGTAATTAGTATGTTTGCATGTGACCATCAGACCAGACATTTATGAAAGCTCACTGACATTTTTGTATACCTATATTTAGAAAGAATAACTTTTGGGATGTAAGGAACATTTTTTTTTTTTTTTTTTTTTAGTTCTAGGAAAGAGATGCCTTTTCAAATGTCAGTGTGATTTCAAACTTCAATTGACAAAGTATAGATTTTTTTAGAATGATGTTTTCATTTCAAATTTCAGTAGAAGTCTTTTTGATAAGTTAACTTGAATTCCAAACCCTTTTTACTGCTTTTCACTCTTCTAGAATCTAGAAATCAGACATTGCTCTCTGCCAATTTCAGATATTTCAGTCCTTAGTTGTGTTCTAGCAATTGTTCTTGAGAACAAGTGCTCCACAGTATATTTGTGGATTCCTTGTTTTTACAGTTGTTGACATCAGGCTCATAGTGATTGTTTTGAAGTTATCAAAGTAATCGATTAAAAACCATAGAACTCATTTGATTGTGCTCTTTATAGTCCTGGCTACTTGGAGGGCAGAAGCCAAAGGATTGTTCGAGCCTAGAAGTTTGAGAGCAGTCTGTAGGGCTTAGCCATGCTCTATCTTCCTCCCTAAAAGAAAAAAGGAAGTGTTTAGAACTCTCTCTTCCTTTCCGATAGGGTACCTAGGTACAGCTTGAGAAATACTCCTGTGTATTGATTGCCAGTTATCTGAGTAATAAAACATTTGTAAAACACACCACTGATCTGTGAGTTCAGAGTGAAGTTCTGCTCTTAGTTCTGTATCTTACTCGTCCAGTCAGTAGGCAAAGCCTGATTCTTACTGTATGTCTTAATAATTGTGTGTGGCAGGTAGTACAGATAGTTCCTATCCTAGCTAAATACTTGGCAAGTGTGCAGGTGTGTGATCTCATCTACTCGGAGGGCTGAGATGGCTGCCTGGGCAGCTTAGTGAGAGCCTGTCTCAATTTGTAAGTAAAAGGTTACTAAAGATTTATCTCACTGGTAGAATACTTGTCTTGTGTGTATAAGTCCTTAAGTTTATTCTTCCAGTAGTGAAAGAAAAAAAATCTGAACATAAAGCATATTAGAACTGTAGTTAGTCCAGTGGTCTAATGCAAAGAGCTGAGGTTATATTATTAGACCAAGAGGCCTGCTTTCTGCACTTAGATTTACTTACTTTTGTAGTGCTGGGCATCAAGCCTCAGACATCCTAAGCAAACACTACCACTGAACTACAGCTGCAGCCCCCAAGTTTTTTGTTCTAGACAGGTCTTTCTATAACTATAACTAGCCTTTGGACCACAGGCCCGAAGCTCATGAAATGTTGAAGTCAAGCTGTTTTGAACTTAAGTACATTAAAATAATTAAATTCCATTAAAACACAATAGTTACATTATAGATTTGTTCAGTAAATTAAGGAACTTAGATCTAATATGTGGATTGTTCTACTGAGGAAGATGCTAAGTAGTTTGTTAGACTGATTAGGAGGATGGGCTGAGGTGTCCTTTGACTTCAGCTGTAATCATGCCTAAGTTTCTAGAGACAATACTGTGTTTAGGAGAGTAGCTTGTGACAGCTGTTGAATTCTACTTGTGAGACTCTAAAGTCTTATAACTAGATTTGTATGTGGAATATTCTAATGCAGTTAGTGATGGTGGCCATGTACAAATATAGTCCCAGGTAATGTTTTAGGAATCAAAACTCTGCAAGTTTTATGCTATTGACCTAAGTTTTGAGCATGATCTAGAAGTTCTGAGAATGTTGGTCTGTGTTGTACTGATTAGTAGGCTTGGGGTTGTGGTGCACCTCTTTAATACTAGCACTTAGGAGGCAGAGATAGGCAGATCACTATGACTTTGAGGCCAGCCTGCTCTATATAGCAAGTTGTTCCAGGCCAGCTACAGCTACATAATAAGATTCTATTTCCAAAAATAAAAAAATGGCTTGTCTTCGAGGAAGTTGATTTATGGATGAGTCTACTAGTATTAGTGGGGGGCATGGGAAAGTCCACCTGCACTTAGAACCTAAACTTACTGGAGCCTAGGGAAGGCCCATGTGGAGGGACAGCACGATTGTTGGATTTGAGTACAAGAATCAGCAAAGTTAATATTGAGGGTTCTGGTTCCATTCACCATTTTCTGATACTTTGAATAGCTTATGGAAGTGACCGGAAAAAATCAGGATGAATGCATAGTGGCTCTACATGACTGCAATGGAGATGTGAACAAAGCTATCAATATACTGCTGGAAGGGGATTCTGACACGGTGAGTGTTACTGTTTCCCATTTGAGATACGTTTTCAGTTTCACCTTGGATGGAACTTATGGTAGAGGGGTTGGGGCATGCTGTATTTTGGAGTTAGTGTTCTGGGAAACAAACCCAGGGCCATTCATATTTGAGACAAGCACTGCAGGAGAGTTCCCACAAAAAGCAGTAACTTGGGTATTCTTTCCAGCAAAGTAGTTTCTAGTACCCTAGCCCGTGAATACTACCACCAGCTAAAGCACCCCAGCAGTGGACACTACCACCAGCTAAAGCACCCCAG
>CABHPP010130444.1:4019-15250 GCA_902168425.1 Peromyscus attwateri | reverse complement strand
AAGGAATCTGGAGGAAGGGAGAGGTGGCTGTGTGTAGATTAGTTTGCAGTTCCTGCTCTTGCAAATCATGGCAGACTTACGATGTGTTTTTGTGTTATTATTTCTTTGCTCCTTCATAACTGTAATTTTGCTGCTGTTATGAATTGTAATGTAAATATGTGATATGCAGGATGTATTTTCACTGTTACAGAATGACCCAAAGGTGTGGTGACCCGCAGGTTGAGAACCACTGGTCTAGATGAATCAAGATTGACCTTGAAGCAATGCTTTGCTGACATCCGCTGGGGGTTGAAGATTTATGGCCCTATTTTGCTTATATAAATTCTCCATGTCAATCATTGGTCATCAGCACCTCTATCATATGAGTCATTCCTTGGAATTGCGAAGTTCCCATTGCTTATGTGGTGTGCTAGGCCAGCTCAGCTGACTTTGAGTGCATGTATGGTAGAGATTGGGCATGTGTGGCTTCCCTCTTCCCTCACAGCCAAGAGCTGTGATCTAAAAGCTGGATTCAGTAGGGGGAAGGAAGTTCTGTGGGCTGAGGCATTAAAAGTTTCAGGGGCCTCTGTCTGACTCCAGTTCAAAACCTGCTCCCTATACTGTCTCTACTGTCTATTGGAAGGAAGCTCCTAAGCAGGTCAGCAATGGCAGAGCCACCTGGGGCCATCAAGGGAGACCAGTGGTTCCTGGTCTGGGGAAGGAGGGCAGGCTTCACTGTCTGCTACCCCAGATCATGTTCTACCACATCCTGGCTCCCTAGAGTCTGATGTGCCCTGGCGACAAAACCAAGGGCAGTGAGAGCTCCGTGAGTGTCCAGACTGTCGCCTCCACCTCTGCCCAGGGACCTGGGACAGATAAGTGCCAGGGCACGTGCATGAGAGAGCGGGGAGGGGAGGAGAGAGAGAATAATAATAAACATTAAATATATAAATAAAAGGGAAAAAAAGTTTGAGGCCAGTCTGGACTACATAGCAAGATCGTGTGTGTGTGTGTGTGTGTGTGTGTGTGTGTGTGTGTGTGTGTGTGAGAGAGAGAGAGAGAGAGAGAGAGAGAGAGAGAGAGAATATGAAAGAAAGAGAAAATTTACCTGTTTTCTTTTTGTGTATGTGTTTTTTTTTTTTTTTTCCAAGACAGGGTTTCTTTCTCTGTGTAACCCTGGCTGTCCTGGAACGTGCTCTGTTGGCATGTTAGAATGACCTTTCTTCCTTCTAAGTTGTTTCTCTCCGGCATTTTGTTACAGTGACGAAGGGCTGACACAGCCAGCCTGTACACTGTCATCTTACCTGGGCCAGTACCAAGATCGTGGTGGTTTCCTAAAACATGTTTAGTTTTGTAAGAAGCTGCTAAGCTCTCTTCCAAATGTATGACAGCCATGCAGAAGCTGTCATCCATCCCCCAGGGTTTGCCGGGTCCCTGTTCTGGGCCCGGCCGTTCTAATAGCTGTGCAGTTTGTTGGTCCACATATAACGGCATACCGAGGACCTTGCCATGTCCTGTCATCTCTGCATACCCTCTGGTGAGCTGCCTTCTCGGGTCTTTTTCTATATTTTTGTAAGTTCCTTTGTCAGATGTGTCTTTTAGGAATACATTCAGCCATTCTGTAGTTTTTTGTTTTTCCCCCTTTTTTATTTGAAACAGGCGTTTGTTATTTTGCCTAGGCTGGCATCAAATCCTTGGCCATAAGGGATCCATCCTCCTGCCTCAACCTCCTGAGTAGTTGAGATTACAGGGTGCATCACTATGTCTGGCTTTCCTTTTACTTAGGAAAAAAAAGTCAACAAAGATTGTCAGAGCTGTGTAGTTTAAGCTGTATATTTATGTTGTGTGATCGAAAGTGACTCTTAGGCCAACAAACAGCCTGGGAAAATATAGTGATGGAGACATCAGGCCTGATTTGTCTTCTTCTTAGTGCCCAGGGGCTTCAGGCCCTGGAGTACTTCTTCAGACCTCTGCCTGGAAGCATTAGCCAGGTGTGGTTTCTGTTCTACATGAGAGGCCATCTCTGAGAGGCTACTTCTGGACCTGTACTTCAGGCCTGGTACCACTTCCGCTCACTCCTTAGTCCCTCCAGTGTCCCTAGAAATCAGGCTGGACACTGGAGGGTGTGACTAGGCTAGCTTTGCTGTGAGCTGGAGGCCTGTCTCCACCCCTTCCTTTTAGGGTGGAAAGCACAAGGCTCTCCATTGTGGTGAGGGAATGGCTAGGGAGAGGAATTCCATTCTGGAAGCTTTTCCCTCTTGTCCAGTCTCTAGATTTCTGCCTATGTGGTGAGGACCTTTGAAATTTAAGGGTACACTGGTGTGGATATTCATGGCTTTAGGGAATAAGCCTTTTCACAGTCCCAAGGAAGCCTCTAACCCCCTCCTCCCAGGTGGCTTCTTAATTGACTGATTACCCTGAGGCTTGGTTCCAAGGGATGCTGGGATGCCAGGATCCAAGTTCTCCATGCAGTTCTTATGTGTGGAGGAGTCTTACACTCAGCGAGGCCCAGCAGTCTAGGTTTTATTATGCTCCACAGAGGTCTGTTTTGGAAACACCTTGTCCTGGCTGGTTTTATGTCAACTTGATACAAGCTAGAGTCACCAGAGAGGAGGGAGCCTCAATTGAGAAAATGCCCTAATAAGATTAGGCTGTAGGCAAGTATGTGGGGCATTTTCTTAAATAGTGATTGATGTGGGAAGGCCCAGCCCATTGTGGATGGGATCATCCCTGGGCTGGTGGTCCTGGGTTCTATAAGAAAGCAGGCTGAGCAAGCCATGGGTAGCAAGCCAGTAAGAAGCACCCCTCCATGGCCTCTGCATCAGCTCCTGCCTCCTGCCTCCAGGTTCCTGCCCTGCTTGAGTTCCTGTCCTGACTTCCTTCGATGATGAACAGTGATAAGGAAGTGTAAGCTGAAATAAACTCTTTCCTCCTAAGTTTCTTTTGATCATGGTGTTTCATCCCAGCAAGAGAAACCCTAAGAAACATATGATTAAGCTGGAGAGGGCCGCAGCTGGATGAATCTACACAGCTGCATTTACATAGTCCCAGTGAGGAAGGAAGGGTGATGATTTTGTTGTAGTGTCCCTAAGAGAGTCAGAACCAGAGGCTAGAAGTTCTCTATAGGCAGGGTTATTAGAATCAGAGCCAGGTGTCTGTCCTATACAGGAAGACTCTCCCATGAGGTCCCATGTTTGAGTGCCACGGTCAGAAGTGGGCATTTGGGACAGGACATGCCTGGCTGTCCAAGTCACATCAGCCTTGGGAAGTGTCTCTCACCCATGCACCTTCCTTCTCTGCCGAAGGATAAAGTAGAAGAAAGGCTTGGCCAGCTGGAAGGTAGCAAACAGTCTCCCGTTAGTCATGGAGAGCTAGAGCTGAGAAGGGGCAGTACGGTCCCTAGATTGCTGACTAGAGCCGAGGGTCTTGCCCCTGAGCTGGTGATTCCTGCCCTGGGAGTTAGTAGGCAGGTGAGCTGCAGGGTGTTGCACATGTGTGTTAATTACTTTTGGGTCCCAGTGAGCACAATATCCGAGAGAAAATCTAAGAGGGGGAATGTTTAGGCTGTCATGGTGGAGAAGGATATTGACGTGGGGTGCAGGGGCTCCTCACATCACTGTGGACTAGGAAGTCACAAAAGCAGGACAGGAAATGGCATGGCCCTAACCTAAGGACTGCCCCTAATGGTCTGCTTCCTCGGGCTAACTCCACCTCCTGAATCTCTGTAGCCTTTCAAAATACCACACAATCTTGAGAACAGGGGTTCAGATTAGGAGCCTGGAGGGGACACTTCAGATTCAAGCCATAATAGACCCCGAGAGCCCACATTGGGATGTGGAAGGGATGGGGGCCCAGTGGTGGTAGATGAAAGCCTGTGTCAACAGGGCTATATCAGCAGGAAATTCGGTGTGACCACTCAAGACTGTCTGCCATGGGCCCATTTATAACACTTACTTAGAGGAACATAATGCCATGTGCACCATATCAGTGATTATGAAACAGCTGAGAGAGAGCAAAGATGGTCACTGTGAGTCACCATAGCCAGAGATTGAGGAGGGTGGAAAAATGGGCAGACCCACAAGAGAAATTTCACGGGAATCCCTGTAATGGCTCCATCACCCAGAAAACCCACATGTTCCCATCCAGTGCAGCAGGAAGCTCCACCTGCAGAGAGGAGGGAAGTGACCATCCTGCTCTGTGTGTGATCTCTGGGCTAGCCCGTGGCTTTGGGTCCTGACAGGTCTCAGAGGAGAAGAGAAGAAGGAGAATGCACAAACAATTCCAGGTAGAAAATGAATCCTTAGAGAAAGAGAGACTGGAAGTGGAGTCTTGTGGGAGGGAAGGAGCCAGGGTCACCACAGGACTGAGTTCTGCAGTGGAATTAGCCATAGAATGGGCCTTGGGGGCAGGGCTCTTTCCAGGAGGCAGATGCTGCTCTTGCCAGGAAACTCTCCCACAGCTCTCCCAGGAGGGAGGGCTGTCCTCCTGTGTCCTGGATGCCTGAGCTGAATGAGCCCTGTGTGCGTTATTTTTATATTGGAAGAGCCACCAAGGCCATGTGGAATGGAAGGGGTAGCTTCCCGTGTGGTTAGAAATGCCTGTCTGAACTGGACCTTTTCTTAAAGTTGCTTTTATTAGGCAATCATGGATGTGTAGGGGCTGGACATGGAAAGGGAGCTTCGCCTCCAGCCTGTTTTTCTTCCAGAGGACCCAGGAACTGTGTTTAGTGCCAAGGGTGGTCTGTGCATATGTGCACCCACACCTCTTGGTTTGTATGTTTCTGCCTTCTTTCTTTAATAATGAAAAAGAGGCCGGGCATTGGTGGCACACGCCTTTAATCCCAGCACTCGGGAGGCAGAGGCAGGCGGATCTCTGTGAGTTCGAGGCCAGCCTGGGCTACCAAGTGAGCTCCAGGAAAGGCGCAAAGCTACACAGAGAAACCCTGTCTCAAAAAACAAAACAAAACAAAAAACAAAAAAAAAAAAAGAAAAAGATTTGTGCGTGCGTGTGTTTGTGTGTATGCGCATGTGTGCACTCACGCATGCACATGCATATTCCTGTGCAGGTGTCCATGGAGGCCAGAAGGTGTCAGGATCCCCCTGGAGCTGGAGGCAGTTGTGAGTGGACCTACATACATGTTAGGAACTTCACATGCATAGGAGTTTAGAAAGACAAAGCTGTGTAAAGGGCAAGGGTCTACAGGCCACCAGTTCTAGCCCCATCCATGACCGCAAAGGAATCACCTCGTTTCCTGTTGTATTGCCTACTGTCCCCTCTGGACCCAGTGACCAAAGTAAGTGGGCTGAAAGCCAGCTCCACTCCGTGGGGGCCAGTGGTACCCTAAAGAAGTTCTGTAGTTTCCTTGGGACAGCATAATCAGTTCTTCAAGGTAGACATGATGGGCAGCTAGACTATTTTCAGTAGATAGTCTCTAGACAGTTACTAAAGTAGGGACCCCAGATCCAATACCATCACCTGGGAACTTACTCGGAATAGAAACTGATGGTGGGGGCTGGAGAGATGGCTCAGTGTTAAGGGTACTGGCTGTTCTTCCAGAGGACCCAGGTTCAATTCCCAGCACCCACATGGTGGCTCACAACCATCTACAATGGGATCTGATGCCCTTTTCTGGTATAAAGGTGTACATGCAGATAGAGTACTCATACACATTATGAATAAATAAATCTTAAAACAAATAAAAAAAGAGAAACCAATGATGGAGCCCATGATGTTTTACAATCCCTTGGCATAATGCAGATGCCCATGTATGAAAAAGTGGCTGTCCGAGGAAACCTGTGGCCATGACCGTTGAGGCCATGAATTTCCTCCTTGGCCTGGACCTTTGCACTTACTGCAACAGCTGTTATGTGGCAGGTGCAGGCAGGTTGCAGGGCAGTGGCTGATCTCTCTTCCTCCTGGGCATCTTAATTGGCATGGGGCGTTGCTGAAGACCTGTGTACAGAGGACTGTGAAAGCAGGTGTCCCATCTGCCTCCCTGACTGCCATATCTCCATGTCACTCTCTTCCTCTCTTTGGACTTTGATACCTGCCCCGATTCAGGGCTCTGAAGCCGAAGGCCTTTCTGAGGGCATCTCTTGGTTCTAAGAATGATGACTCCCACATAACCATGTTATTTTGTGTTAAGAGAATGGAATGCTAAGGAAAGACATAGATCAGCCGTTTAAAGACTGAGCAGCAGCTGGTCTATACTTTCAGCTTGAGTCTGATCCGGTGTGTGCTGGGGTGGGGTTGGGGGAGGTTTGCTGTGGCAAGCTTGAGAGTTGTAGATGGGGTGCAGGGAAGCAGGGTTTCTCTGCTGTGGGAAGGAGAGTGATAAGGACAGGAAGATGGGACAAGTGGACATGGAGTCCGAGGCAGTGCTCTCTCTATAATATGTCAGAGCAGACCAGACGCCAAACGCTGTGTGCTCTTGTTGGTGGAGACAGAAACCAGGCTGGGGGAGCAGCTGTCAAGGAAACAGCTGGCTTGTGGGGTCGCACCCTCCTGTGTCCTTGGGGTGCGCCTGACCTACCTGGAGGTCCAGCAGCGGGGCGTGGACTGGATTGCACTGGAGCATGGGGAGCTAATGCCTCCTGTGGGGGCCTGGCAATGGGTCGTGCTCCTAAGAAGCAGATGCCAGCAGGCCTGGGGGGAAGCATCCTCAGCATAATCTGAATGCACTTTCTCTTCTCTTCCAGCCTTAACCATGAGCTACCCAGGCTACCCTCCACCTGCTGGTGGTTACCCTCCAGCGGCTCCAGGTAAGAGGACCTGGGTGGGTCCTTTGTGCAAAAAGGTAGAGTTCTCTTACTCCCCAGAGGGCTCACCCACTGGGACAGGGGCTGGAGAGACCTGAATTGGCTGGTTCTGGGAGAGCCTTCTTAGCTGACAAGTGGACAGAGGCCTGTTACACTCTGAGACTCTTTCTCCTTTGAAAAGTAGCTTCAAGGTTCTTTCCCTCCCCCTGACTGTCCCCACTACTAACGACAGGCAGTGACAGCCAGTAGGAATGTCCTCCAGAGTACTGCTTCTGGCCACCTACCCTGTTTCAAGGAGTATGATTTTGGATTCTCTCCCGCTGAGGCCAGTACCGAGGGTCACTTCCCTGTCCTTTCCTATCTGCCCCTCCCTGTGGCTCCCAGGAGCCCTTGGTGATAGGGTGAGGCCACTCATGTGGGGCAGCAGCAATGCGCCTGTCTTCCTTCTGAAGCAGTCCCTTCTCCAGCAGAAACTGCCGTGGTGGCAGCAGCATGCTCCGGGTCTTACAAAGCCCAGGAGCTGCAGAGCAGACATGGACTGCCCTGGGTAAGAATGCATCTATCTGGCAAGCACTGGCCGGCCATATTGCTGCCTTAGCCCCATGCGGGTGTCCACTCCTCAGCCCTCACCTCAGCAGCCTGAGGTCACACATGTCCTCGGTTCCAGTTGTCTGCAAACATGAATGAGAATGGTTGAGAGCCTGGCCCCAGGACGCACAGCCAATCAGCTCCTTGCTGCTGTCCTTTACGGTGTTCATGTCCTCTGACATGGCCCCATTTCCCTGCATCTGAGAATCCGTAGCGTCCGTAGAGCTCACTGCGGTCACATGCTCAGCACAGAGCCCAAGGGTGTATCTGTTCTCTTACCCCATAGTGCTGGGTTTGAGAGGACAAAGAATGCCTGGATCCCCACCGAGGGCTGAACCTGCCATCTTCCCTGGAATAAGGGAAAGCTCCTCTTCCTCCCCTGGCGCTCTTGCTCCAGTCTTTCCGGAGCAACATTGTCTTGAAGCCCTGCTTGGCTCCGGCAGCACGTTCCCCTGCAGCCCTCCTTTCTGCCCTGTCTTTGGGCCTGGGATAAGAGCTCATGAGCTTGGTGTTGCGTGTTTCAGGTGGCGGTCCCTGGGGAGGTGCTGCCTACCCTCCTCCCAGCATGCCTCCCATTGGGCTGGATAACGTGGCCAACTATGCAGGGCAGTTCAACCAAGACTACCTCTCAGGCATGGTAAGTCAGGCCCCTGCCAAGGTGCCCTGGGCTGTGGCTGCCTGCCTATAGGGATCAAGGCTGCTGACCCCAAGGCTCCAGAGATACCTCATGCCTGTGTGTGTGAGCATAGGGTACTGAGCAGCAACTTAGGATATGAGGGTCATCTACTTATCACCCCCGTCTCTCTGGGCATCAGTTTTTCCCATCTATACGAGGGGGAAGAGATTCTTGGAGCTGGTGGTCTTCTCAGGTTCTTACGGCCCTGGGAGGTTGGGTAAGGCTGGTACCTGCAGGGAAATTTATTGAGAATGTCTCACGAGCTGAGCACAAATCCCGGAGGGAAGAGAGGGTGTGTGTGGAGAGGTATGGAGGTGTACATACATGGATGCTGTTCCAGTTGGTACTTGCCGGCCATGTAGCAGGCAGATTAGGCTATATTTGTTTTTATTTGTTGTTTTGCTTTTAGAAGAATGTGTCTTATAATCAGAAAACAAATGTACCCTTAGTGGGAACAGTGCAGCCTGTAGACACCCAAATTTATGCTGGGCCCAGTCCTGGGCACTGGGAACATGTGAGTACAGCAAACAAAATCTCTGGGCCGGGGAGATAGTCCAGACCGTAAAGTGCCTATTCTATCAGCTGTAGGCCCGGAGTTCAATTCCCAGGACCCACGTGAAAAAAGCCAGGTATGGTCCTTGTAATTCCAGTGCTAGGGAGGCAGATCCATTGGGCTTGCTGACTGGCCAGTCTAACCTACATGATGGTCCCAGGGCCAGTGATAGAGTCTGTCTCAAACAAGGTAGACAGCATGTGACCTTTGCCTCCATGTGCACCTGTACACATGTAAATCTCAGTCCAAATACACTTAGCATCTACGGAGAAGAGACAGAAAATAACCTGTTACCAGATGGCGATATTGAAAAGTGACGGGTGTGTCTGGGCATTGTGGCATACACTTAGCATTCAGTAAGTGAATTCATGAGGACTAAAAATTCCAGCCCAGCCTGGGCAACAGAGAGAGACCCTGCCTCAAAACAGAAGGCTCGGGCTGGAGAGATGGCTCAGTGGTCAAGAACACTGGCTGCTCTTCCAGAGGACCTGGATTTAATTCCCAGCATCCATGTGGCTCACAACTGTCTGTAACTCCTATTCCAGGGGATCCGACACCTTCACACAAGATACTCATGCAGGAAAAACACCAATGCACATAAAGTAAAAATAAAATAAATTAAAAACAACAACAACAGAAGAATCAAAGAAAGGACAGAGGGTGGGTGAGAGAGGGAGAGAAGAGAGTAAGGAAGATAGAGAAGTAGATACATGGCCCTGGCGGCATAGGCCTATGATCTTAGCTTCTTGAAAGGCTGAAGCAGGAGAATCCCAAGTTCAAGGCCAGCCTGGGCAACTTAGTAAGTCATTGCCTCAAAATAAGAAGTAAAAAGAGAGATGGGGATATAATGGTCCATGGTAGAGTGCTTGCCTATAATGTCTGAGGCCATAGGTTCAATCCCTAGCACAGGGCCAAGAGGGAGGGGAAATAATAATAATATGGTAAAAAGAGGTGCTGCGGGCACAATGTAGACTAAAGACCTTAAGATGGGACAGGACAAAGGACCTTGAACAAAGATCTGACATGGTAGAGAAATGTGCTATGAGAATGTCTAGGGACCACCAGTTCTTGGGGTGCCCATGGGCCTGATGAGCTTGGGGACAGAGAAGAGCAGGGGTTGGTGGTTGAAGAGGGGAAGTGAGGGGTGAAGATGGTGGACCCGTTTAGCATTGAGCATCAGAGGCTGAGGTGTGAGGACTCAGTCTTCTGTTTTGGGCATGTGCAAACCCACTCCAGCCCCACCTACCTCAATTGACTTGTTAGCAGACTGGCGTGATGGGGCCACTCCCTGCCTGCAGAAGGGGCCCTGGTACTTTCTGGGTCCTTGAGTGGTTAGCTGTGCCCAGTTAGTCTTGGTTGGAAGAAGCAGCCTTATCTTCCATTTTTCCATCTGCAGAAGGGATGGAGATTCTGATTAGCGTACAGAGCGATCCACGTCAGAGTCCAGTTGCCCTGCTCACTGAGCAAGTGTACCCATCATCCATGGCGGGATTGCCCTTCTTGTCCCCTTTGGGGTGGGGGCAGGGCTAATAGTGGTGCTTGTGTCTACTACTAGGTATACATACTCTGTGTGTGTGTGTGTGTGTGTGTGTGTGTGTGTGTGTGTGTGTGGCGGGGGTTCTGGTAGCGAGCTCCTTACTTAGAGCCATTGTAGAACTCCATAAGGGGAGGGTAGACAAATGGTGCCGACCTTTCTGGGCCTATGAGTCTCATGCTCTGCTTTGTGTCCTCGGCAGGCAGCCAACATGTCTGGGACGTTTGGAGGAGCCAACATGCCAAACCTGTATCCTGGAGCTCCTGGGGGTGGCTATCCTCCCGTCCCCCCTGGTGGCTTTGGGCAGCCCCCTCCGGCCCAGCAGCCTGTCCCTCCCTATGGAATGTATCCACCCCCAGGGGGAAACCCACCTCCTGGGATGCCCTCATATCCAACATACCCAGGGGCCCCAGTGCCTGGCCAGCCCATGCCACCCCCTGGGCAGCAGCCCCCAGGGGCCTATCCTGGACAGCCTCCAATGACCTATCCTGGACAGTCACCAATGCCACCCCCTGGGCAACAGCCAGTGCCAAGTTACCCAGGATACTCAGGATCCAGTACTGTCACCCCTGCTGTGCCTCCAGCCCAGGTGAGTGCTACCCAAACTAAGTTCAAAGCTGGACTCTGGTCCACCAGCAAGGCCTTGGGGGATTGAAGGAACATAGGGAAGGCTCAGGCCTCCAGCTACAACACACTGTTTTAGCAAAATGGTGCTGATTTCTCTTGTGCTCTCCACCCCAGGGCATATTTATTCCTTCAGGTCTGGAAGCATTGCCCTAATGCTTGCTTCTCACGTGACATCAGTCCTGAGGCCGCCAGTCACATGGCCTCATGCCCAATAGGCCCCTCGTGTGGCTCCTAGACAAATGTGAAGGATTCTCAGAGTCTTCTCTGAGGACAGAAGATAGGCAGTTCTTCCAGGGTTTACCTAGGCTCGTTCTGGAGATCAGTTCATGTTTGCAGTGCCTAGAATTCATTGTCATGGTTACATGGCTAAACCAGCCAAACCCAGGGCTGGTGGTGTGTGCTGCCTGACGACTGTCAGACAGAGGGTCCATTGCCTCCTCCTGCTCCCGTTCCTACCCTCACACCGCTGCCCACTCTGCACCCCTGCCCACTCTTCCCACTCTGCACCCCTGCCCA
>CABHPP010130443.1:31955-47097 GCA_902168425.1 Peromyscus attwateri | reverse complement strand
GGGGGGGACTCTAAAAGGGGCCTGATTCGGGTGTGGATATCCCAGGGTGTTCTGGGGATCACTTGGTCTAGAGCATCTGCCTGGGCCTCTGGAGCCTGGAAAAACACAATATGTCTAGAATAGGGACACAGCTGTGAGCTCCATCAGGGCCAGGCTGCTGGGCTTCACGTTTGAGAACCTGAAGATGATAAATGGCCTGGCTGGATCCAGAAAGATGGCGGGAGGGAAGGGACAGCTGGAAGACCCTAGCCAGGTGGGTGGGGTGGGCTGTGGAGGCCCCTCCCCCTTGACTGGGCAGCGTCTGCCAGCACTGTCATCAAAATGAAGAGCGAGGATGGTTCTGCCGGTGGGGTGTCTGTCCCCCGCCCCATGCTCAGCAGCAGGGGCTCCGGTGATTTAACTTGCCTCAGTCCCACTGGGCACCTCTGTATGAATGAAAGTTGACCGTGTAGCAAACATTAAAGAGCCGCAGGGCCGGGAGGGTGGGGGTAGGCAATAGGTCCTGGGTCCAACCCAGCCCCTTGGCCTCCTGCCCACGGTTCCTTCCCACGGCTCACAGTTTCTGCTTAGGTTCATGCCTCCCTGGCTGATGATCAAACACAGGACAGATACAGCCTGGGAAGCAAGGCTGTGCGTGAGGGCCTTCTCCACAACTCCTCTCCCCAAACATGGGGTGCTGGAAACTGTCCACAAATCAATACATCGATGTGATAAGCTGTCTCACGCTGGTGAAGTAAGAATGTTCTGATGAACCCAGCTCCTCTCCAAGCAGGAGGGAGTGCCATTTACATGTTCACACTTCCCTTCATCCTTAGGGTGAAAACCTGTAACAAGCCTGGTACAGAGGAGGGGGCATAAACGTCCCTTGTGATCTGCATGAGGCAGCTGCCAGTTGGAAGGGGACGCTTGACTGCCCCTAGACCCTCTCTGCCAGGCTTTCTCCTGGCTCAGGTCTGAATGTCTGTACCCCATCAACTGAGCAGTCATGCTTGTCCTCCGAGACAGGTAGAAGCCTCTGGGGCCAGGTGTGTGGTTGGCTGATGGTAATCTGGACTCTGATTTGCTTTCTTTTGCTATTGTGAACCTGAGTGTTTCTTTGGGTGTGCAGTTAGGGGCCCTCATCTGCTCTATGAGCCCCAAGAGGGAGGATTTGAAAGGGGAGATGGGAATTGGTCTGTAGTCTTGGCTCTGGGAGAACCAAGCATGTAGAGGGTGACCAGTGCTGAATACATCTGGACAGGGTCCATGATGGAAGGTGGCAGGGAGCGCACAAGTCAGGGAGGGAGGGGTGTAAACAGGAAGTCTGGGATGGAAACTGGAGGGAGGGAAGACAGCAAGTCTTGCCTAGCTTTATGATTGATTACAGTGTGAATCCATCACTGGCTCACTCCCCTTAAGCATGAGTGGATGGAGGCCTCTGTGCTTGGCTGATAATGCAGGATTTTGTAGGTGAGAGGTCAGACGGAGACCAGAGTCCAGGAGGGACTTTAGGCTCTTTGTGTTTTACTGGGGTTCAGGCTGCGAGTTTGGAGAGTTATTTTGGGCAGACCTGAGGAGCTGTGTGCCATCTTGGGGAGAGTGCAGCTCTGGGGTAGGTTCTGGCCTGGCCAATTAATAACTGGGCAAGTGGCCCGAGTGACTTGAGTTTCAGGTTCCCTTGGGTGGCATTATGGAAGAGAAATACCAGTACTTCCTTGCTCTGTGCCGGGTCCTTTGTACCTCACTTTGTATCCCAGAGGTGGGTGCCATCTCGTTTCATGGAAGCATCAGACAAGGTTTTGGGCTAGCCGTGAACTTGTCAGGCTTGGAGACTGGAACACGGACTTGATCTGTCTGCCTTCAAGTCAGGGATCCTACTCACTGTATAGCTTTGAAGTCGGTGGCTCTCTGTACCCAGTGCATATTAGGTGCTTAGTAACTGTTGGTGCACTCCTTCCCTCCTGCCATCCTTTAAGCTTCCAGATTCCACACACACTTACAGGGGCCTCATTTGCACACTCACGAACCTGGAGAAGATCTGTATCTCCCTTTCATAGGCCCACCCTGCTATCAACAGGCGACAATTCCCACCACACAGCCATAGTCTCACTGCCCAGTGTGAGGCCACGTGGTGAGCTCTTGCTAACTGAGTCAGGTGAAAGATATGTGTCATAGGCGACAGAATCAAAAACTTGGTGTGCTGTTCCTTGGAGATCACTTCAATGGTCATAGGGGAGTGGTTGGGTGCCTGAATGAGTCTGAGGAGGGCTACGTGGCCAGAAACATGGATACTACCCATGGTGTGAGACATTAGTGGTCATTATGCAGGGGCCCTGAGATTCTGAGTTGTTCCACTGAAGCCGCTGCCATGGGCCTTAACTGGCTCTGGGGAGCTTGAAGATGGAGACTGACGACGGCTCCTCCTTCCTTTGGGGGTTTCACAAGGGTAGGAGGACAGATAAACAAAACAGAGCTGGAATTCAAAGTGGGCCTTCAGAAGAGCGGGAAAGGCATGGGGGCAATTTCATGGAGGGTCAGGGAAGAATCTAGAGTTGTGGCCAGGAGGAGGCATTTCAGACATATTAAAGGAGAGGAGAGGAAGGAAGGAAGGAAGCCCCATCAGAACAAACACACTAGAGCTGAGACCCAGGAAATGTGTACGTGCGCGTGTGTGTATGCGTGTGTGTGTGTGTGTGTGTGTGTGTGTGTATGCGTGTGTGTGTGTGTGTGTGTGTGTGTGTGTGTGTGTACACGCATGTGTACCCAGGGAAGTAATGGAGCCAGGTCCTGCAATACTGAAGATGGTGAGCTTGATTTTGTAAGCAGTGGGAGCCATAGAAGGTTCATAAAAGAGCATGGCAGATGCTCTGTGCCATATGGAGCAGGAAATGTTGGCTACGGGAGCCCAGAGAGTGGTGAGGGATGGAGAGGAGACTCCATCTAATGGAAGATACCAAGGTAAGGGACTTCTTTTCTTCTTCTAGGCTACACAAAGAGGGAGCCCAGGGAAGGGGCGGCAGGATGTAGAGGCCACCGTGATGGACTCTGTTGATACCCAGTGGACAGTGGCTCTCCCTTGGGTCCCTGTAGATCCTGAGAGCCAGTCCCAGGGCTCTGTCCTTCTCTGTGATGGCCTGGAGCCTGTCACTGTCAGGGCAGATGCCTCAGGGTACACTGGAGCCTGATGCTGTGCAGTGTGGACACACAGTCCAGGAGAGTACTGAGCACAGCCTGTGCTGCTTTGAAAACATCTACAGAATGTACTGTGTCTATGGGAAGTATGCCTTGCAAACAGGCTTCAGAAATTAGCCCTCTCCCAGATGTGGCCCCACTCACCATCTGCCAGGGCAGGGTGTGGATGCTGAGCAGGGCTTGTGGGTCCACACTGGAATAGAACAGGAAAGGTCAGGCTTTGGTCACTGAGGGAGAGACCAGGTGGCCAGGCATGAGGGCCAGTGAGTCACAACCGACAGTCATACCATATAGCTGAGTGCTGGAGGCCAAAAGCCTAGGTCATTGGGAGTTGGAGACATGCCATGCCTCATTCCATGAGGCCCTCAAGGCTTCTAGACAGACACTACTACCACCACCCTATAGTGGTATTCTATTTGTACTGAAATGTGATTTTATTTGTATGTTAATAAATAAAGTTGCTTAGGGGTCAGAGCTATTAGCAAGCCATAGTGAAAGCCAGGGCGGTGGTGGTGCACGCCTTTAATCCCAGCACTTGGTAAGCAGAGCTAGGTAGATCTCTGTGTGTTCAAGGATACAGCCAGCATTGGAGGCACACGCCCTTGATCTCAATACCAACCATAGAAGACTCGGGAGGTCTGGACAGAGAGACTGTGACGAGACAGCCACGTAGTTAGTTTATAACCAATGAGTAGGAAGAACCAGAACTCTTTATAAATCAGACGCACAGGAAGTAACTCCCTTTTCTTTTCGGAGAGCTCTCTTGGCGGAAGAAGCTAGCTAGCGGAAAGCGGGTAAGCTTCTGGCTCTGACCTCTTGGGCTTTCACCTTTACATTGGCTCTGTGTTTCTTATTTAATAAGGCGGTAGGTTACATCTACACCACCCCAACAGGGCCCACATGGAAATGGGTTGTGGATATTTCTGCCTATACTTTTAGGCCACAGTCTACCTTTGAGGAAAATCAGTCAGGGATCCAAGACAGGAACTGTGGAGGAATGCTGCTTATGGACTTGTTCCCAGGCTCCCATTCAGGTACCCTTCTCACACAACCCATCATCACCTGCTGTAGATGGACTTTTCTTTGGGCCACCAGCTCCCTATTAAATGACACAGAGACTTATTAATTATGAAAGCTCAGCCAAAAGCTTAGGCTTGTTTCTAACTAGTTCTCATAACTTAAATTAACCCATATATTTTAATCTATGTTCTTTTATGTGGCTTGGTTCCCTTTACTCTGTACTCCCCATCCTGCTTCCTCTTGGTCTGGCTGGTAACTCCTGGCATCTCCACCCTTCTTCTTCCCAGCATCCTCTATGCCTGGAAATCCTGTCTAGCTATTGGCCATTCAGCTTTTTATTAAAAACCACTAATGGTGACACATGTTCATACAGTGTAAAGTAATATTCTACAATAACCTGCCTTAAGGGTGGTGCCTCCCATAGTGATCCAGTCCCTCCTACATCAATTAGCAATCAGGAAAAAGCCCCATAGACACACCCACATGACCTTCTGATGGAGGCAATTCTTAACCAAGATTCTCTTTTCTCAATGTGTCAAGTTGACAAGCAAGCATCGCCATCAGTGTCTCACAGGTAACTTGAATTTAGGTCCTAAGATGTGGCAACAGGGATCTTTCCTCTGGACCTTTGAAAGTATTGATTTTCCATGTTACAAAACCATCACTGTGTATTTGCAGATTCTCTGACTCTCTTCACAGCCCACTGAAAACTCTGACTTCACCCCTCCCTTCATAGGCAGGAAAAGCTGTCCAGGGAGTGTTGTGTGAGGAGTTTTTATAACTCTGTGTAGACATGTGAAATGTGCTGGGACATGTGTTGGGATTTTTGTTTGTTCATTATCTTTTTTAGACAGTCTATGTAGCTTAAGTGCCCTGTATGTATCCAAGACTGGTCTTGACCTTGTGATCAACCTGCCTCCCTCTCCCACGTGCTGGGATCACCCTGGCTTTGTTAGGGGTTGATAAGCAAAGTGCCCATCAGCAGGAGAATGGAAAGAGTTGTGAAGCACAGCACAGGAAGCCCCATTATGTTCAAACTTCAGATCTGCAGCAGTTGCTTTTTAGGATAAGTGCATTCTGCAGTTACAGAGTACATGCTGCAAGTATTCAGCCTGATGAATCTCAGAAGGTGAGTACATCTTATAAAGAGACCCAGGTCTAGAGACAGAATGTTCCAGGAACTTCCCCTTGACCCTTCCAGGAACTTCCTGTCCACCCTCTTCCTGACCCCTGTCTGGTTGTGAATATCACTGTCACATGTAATAACAGGAGTGGCTCAGCCTGCATTCTCTTCTGTCTGATTTCTCTCATGATTACATCCGGGTTACTCATTCATATTTTTATTTATTTTTGTATGTGTGTATGTGTTGGGGAGGGCAGAGGCACCTCAACATCAGGCATCTTCCTCATTCATTCTTCATCTTATTTTTTGAGAGAGGATCGCTCATTAGACCTAGAACTTCCTGATTTTACTAGGTTGGTTGGCCAGTAAGGCCCAGAGACCCTCCTGCCCCTTTCTCCCCTGTGTTGAGATTACAGGTACGTGCATGCTGCTGTAGAGATTACAGGTACGTGCATGCTGCTGTAGAGATTACAGGTACGTGCATGCTGCTGTAGAGATTACAGGTACGTGCATGCTGCTGTTGAGATTACAGGTACGTGCATGCTGCTGTTGAGATTACAGGTACGTGCATGCTGCTGTTGAGATTACAGGTACGTTCATGCTGCTGTGCCCAGCCTTTGTCTCGTGGGTGAGGAATCAGGTGTTCTCTGAAGTCCTTTGAGAAGTGTGGAGGAGGCTGCTTCTTTGGAAGCTGTAGTCATCATAGCAGGCTGCTTTGGACCCTGGGACAAGGTCAGGTCTTGGCATAAGGCCACAGCTAGATCACCCTTGTATTAAGCTTATCATGTATCCTGGGATATTTAAGCTGGGAAGCACTTTCAAGAATCTTGTTAGCTTTGTGTTACTATGATGCATATACTATGATGTATACTTTGTGTTACTATGATGTATATACTATGATGTATACTTTGTGTTACTATGATGTATACTTTGTGTTACTATGATGCATACAATATGATATATACTTTGTGTTACTATGATGTATATACTATGATGTATACTTCATGTTACTATGATGCATACACTATGATATATACTTTGTGTTACTATGATGCATATACTATGATGCATACGTCATGTTAATATGACGAATTACTGGAGGCAATTAGCCTACAAAGAGAAAAAGACTATTTAGCTCACAATTTGGAGGTTCAAGTATAAGATCAGGTGGCCTCGTTGGAATATGTGGTGGGGCATGTGACTCTATCACTAGGCAGGAGGCAGAGGGAGACTGGAGCCACAATCTCCTGTGAGGGCGGCTCTCCCAGTGATCTAAGACATCTCAACAGGACTACCCTTGGACCAAACCTTTACATAAGGACCACATTGAAACTGCAGCAACACCCCAGCTCAGATTTTATTATGTATGCTCATATCCTGGGGCAGAGGTCAGCCCTGAGAGGTGGAGGGACTTATTTTTCATACAGGGATAAATACCTCAAGCATGTACTTAATCAGAATTAAATGTTCAACATTTAAATATTAGTGGCACCTGGAAGTTAGGCTTAACTCATAAATCAAGACTTTATGGCAGGTGATATTTATGGCAATTCTTGCTGGGAGAAATATTAAAATTTGTAAGAATTGTAAATGGTGTAACACAAAATGCTACAGTCCCTGCTCATAATTGATGACTTCCTCTCAGATGTATGGAATAAATTAATTTCATTGCTGTATGGATGACATTAATATGATTTTATAATTAATTTAGTTCTGAGATCTGCTTGGGGTGCCAGATTTCACTGGGGGGGGGGGAGAAAATGGCTTGAGGGAAAAGGTGACGTATGAAGAATAATTTGGAAAACAAATAAAGAATAATGTTATAATAAGAAATGGCAGGCTTGATGTGACCCTGCTGTGAAAGAAACCTGCCAGGGTCTGGCTCAGAGGTGGCTTTGGAGGGTGTGGCTGTGCGTGTTTCCAACTCTCCTGACTTTGTTTCGGGGATTCTCATGCCCCAACCTGTGGCTTAAGGCTGAGGTACGGTGGAAGTACCACTCCTCATTTGGTTCGTGGAGGAGGCCTGGAAGCTGGGCCTTGACATTGGCCCTAACAAGTGGAACTCAGGGAGTGCAGACCGGCCTCCAGATGACCAAGGATGCCAGCCTTTTAGAAAACACACAGAAACCAACCCAGCCTGCCAGTGGAGCCCTCTCTGCTTCAGCAGGCATGGTATTCAGCTCGCCATTGTGTCCATGGGGACTTCCTTTCTCTTTAAATGCAGTTTATTGGTTATTCCTTACACACTTGGTCTGAAAATCCACCCAGAATTTCCTCCCCCGAGATCATCACTCTCCACAAGCTGGTTAACGGTGGTGGAAGCCACAGCCCGTAGACTGAGTGGTGTGCAGCATTTTTTCCCCAAAGCTTGCCTTTTTCTCAAGAGGACTCCCCAAATATGAGCAGGTGGTTTGCTCTGGGGGTGCTCCCTTGATGCCATTGGATGCTTGAATTAAAAAAAGCATAAAATTCAGACACTGCCTGACGGAAAAACCACCCCACAGCGATGTCATTTACCCTCACCTCCCAGCGGGGGCGGATCAGACACCTATGGAAGAGGATAGCTCTCCAATTCTGAGAAGCCTGCCGGAGATCACTGCACACGCACCAGGAGCCGGTGGGAAGCAACTGCAAGAGTTAATTAGAAAGAAGGATGCCCCGACATGCTGGCCACCAGTTTAATGTTTCCTCACTGAAGTCACCCCTCACTGAGCACCCACTGTGTGCATGTGAGGCACATGGAGGATGTGGGAGGAGACTGTGTGGTGTGAATGCATGTGTGGTATGTGATGTGGTGAGAGTGTATAAAAGCATGTGTCTACATGTGATGGTGTGAATGTGTGTACATGTTTGTGAACGCATGAATCATGTAAAAGCGTGTGAGGGTGTAACTGTGTGTGCATGCATAGTTTGACTGCTTGTTGACATGTGTGTATGCAGGTGGGCGAGAAGAGGGATGTAGGTAGGGGTGAAGGGGTGCTGTTGTCCTGTCCCCAGGGAGCCCATGGACTTACAGGGAGAGGAGAGAGATCAATGTCCAACACTCTCTACATCTGATTCCCAAATCTCGCTTTGACCATCTTCCTCTCATCTCCCCGTCCTTTGCCTTGGAATTCCTCACACAAGCTCTCAGCAGCTCTGCCTGTTCAGCCGAGGGCGAAATGCTTTCCAAGCCAGCGTCACCCCTCAGTCTAGGTGCAGAGTGTGCCAGGCAGCCTCTGACAGCCCCTGTGAGCCTGGTTCTGTGTGTCCCCTCCCGAGAGTCTCCTTTCAGAATCTTGGGCAAAAAAAGACCTGTGATATTGCCCATGATGTGAAACAATAAAATGTCTCTGTCTTAGTTCATTGTCTGTGTCTTTAAAATATTTATTTTAATTACCTGCATATGTGTGTTTCTGTGTAGGTATATGCATGTGAGTGCAGATACCCACAGAGTCCAGAAGAGGGCATAAGATCCCTCAGAACTGGAGTTACAGGTGCTGAGGACTAATCTCCAGTCTTCTGTAAGAGAAGCAAGCAAGCTTACAAGAGGAGCCATTCTTTAGCCCCAGACTGTCTCTCTATTCCCCCACCCGGAGTCATGCACTGCCCTGTTATGAGGTCTCTCAGGTAGAGAGACTCTGAGGCAGGCTGATTCATGCCCCTCTCATTTGTGTGGGGTACCAGTCTCCAGTACCTCAGAATGTAACTATATTTGGAATAAATTTTTTTCCTTTTTTTCTGAGTCAGGGCTTTATTATATAGTCCTGGCCATCCCTGAACTTGCTCTTTAGACTGGGCTGTCCTTGAACTCACAGAGATTGACCTCCCTTTACCTCCTGAGTGCTTGGATCAAAGGTGTGTGCCACCTTGCCCAGCTGGAGCCAAATTTTTACAAAGATAGTTAAGTTATTGTGAGAGCACAGGGTAGACCTGACAAGGACAGAGGCAGGCACAGAAGGAAGACTGTGCAAGGCCATGAGGACACGTGAGGTGGCCATCTGCAAAAGCAAAAACGAAACAGTCCTTCAACACCTTGGTCTCCACCCTTAGCCTCTGGCATGGCGAGACTGAGAGTGTCCGTTGTTTCAGATGCCAGCCTGTGATATTTGTTACGGTGGCTCCGACAGATAGATATGGGCTGGAAGGCATGTGAGCTAACATGGATGTTGTTCCTCTGAAGCCTGCCAGCAGCCTCACGAGGGAGTTTAGCAGTGGTTTCCAGCTCAATGGAGCCTTGAGGTACCGCAGCTCTGGTTGACAGCCTTCCGGCTGTCTCGGGGGGCGTCAAAGGCTTCCAGCCAAGCCACATCTGGAATTTTGATCCACATGGCATCTCATCTATATGCTAGGATAACAAATATTGGTTGTTTTAAGCTGCTGTTGGGGTAATTTGTTACACAACAATGGGAAACTAATCTGTCTCCTTAGCTTTAGGGTAACATATATTTTATTGACAAAGATGGGACATTTGAGGCTAAAAGGAGATTCTAAAGAAGTGAAAATGAATATATATATATAGGAAACACATATTTTAAAAATTTTTACTTTCAATTCTCCTTCTACCACGTGGGTCATGGGAATCAAGCACAGGACGTCTAGCTTGGGAGGAAGTTCCTTTAGCCGCTGAGATATCTTGCTCTTTTCAGTTTTCATTGGTATATATTAATTGTACATGTTAGTGGATTTGTTGTGATGTTTCCACCATGTGTATGGTGTGCCCAGATCATATCTAACTACCCCTTTTATGCCCCTCACCCTCTCCTCTGATTTTTTTTTTCTGGATTGGCAAGTTGATTATATAATGGTTCTGTTAAGAAGTACTTTCAACTGGGCATGGCAGGATCTGCAATCCCAGCACTTGGGAGGCTGAGGCAGGAGGATTGTATTTGAAGCTAGACTGGGTTGTATAGCCAGTACTGCTTTTTTGGGGTGAAGGGGAGGAGGGGAGGAGGAGGGAAGACAGGGTTTCTCTGTGCAGCCTTGGCTGTCCTGGAACTCACTCTGTAGACCAGGTTGGCCTTGAACTCACAGAGATCTGCCAGCCTCTGCCTCTCAGGTGCTGGAATTAAAGACATATGTCACCATACTCAGCTCAGTTCTGCTGTTTTAAAAAAAAAACCTCCCATACTCTTCTTCAAAGAAATACTTTGCAGTTAATAAATTGGAAATTGGTGCTTTCAGTTCACTCTTCATTATAACTCATTTATTTTCATTAATTTTTAGTTGGCATAAAAGGTAAAGGGTTTTATTGTGATTAGACAGCATTTTTATTTTACTTTTTGGTTTAAAATTTAATCTTTTTCAAGCAATTTAGTGTACGTGTTTGCATGTGTGTGGAGGTTGGGGGAGGCCATCCACCTTGACAGTTCCGTGGAGGTCGAAGGACAATTTTCATGAACGCTTTCTCTCCTTCTACCACGTGGGTTCCATGGAGTGAATTCTAGTCAAGCTCTGCAGTGAGCACTTTATCTGGCCAGCCATCGCTTCAGCCCTCACAGTACTTTTGGTTGGGAAATTTCTCTCTGTAGATGTGGAGGTGTTGAGCTGAGTTTGAGGCAGCCCAGAGTTGATGAAGGTTATTCAGTGCAGGCTTCCTGCCTTTAAAATGGGGCAAAGCTATCAACTCAAACACTTCACCAGGTGCTGTCTTCTTTGCCTAATTTTAGAGCACCTTTCTTCAATGAATAGTTTTTTTTTTTTTTTAAACTGATTTTTTAGTTAGCTGTCTTAGGGTTTTATTGCTGTAAACTGACACCACGACCCTGACAACTCCTACAGGGAAAACATTTAATTAGGGATGACTTACAGTTCAGAGGTTTAGTCCATTATTGTCATGACAGGAAGCAGGGCAGCACACAGGAAGACATAGTGCTGGAGAAGGAGTTGAAAGTTCTACATCTGAATCGGTGGGCAGCAGGAAGACAGAGTGAGCACTGGGCCTGGCTTGAACTTCTGAAACTTCAAAGCCCACCCCCTGTGACACACTTCCTCCAACAAGGCCACACCCACTCCAACAAGGACACATCTCCAATAATGCCACTCCCTATGAGTCTATGGGGGCCATTTTCATTCAAACCACCACATTAGCATACACAATAACGGGTTTCATTATGACATTTTCATGCATGTTTATCATTGTTCTTTGCTGTCATTGGCCCCTTCCCCACTTCTTTCATGCCTGTCCTCTTCTCCTCCTCCTCCCATGACAAGTGTTCTCTGTGTATTCAAGTTTAGATCCCACACATGAGAGAAAACAGGCAGTTGTAGAGAACAAGAGAAGTTCTGAGTGAATGTGTACTGTTGTTTGACATGGGCCTCCATGTCAAGGACCAAGGGTTCAGGTCCATGGGGGATTGACAAGGCCTTCCTCTAGTCCAAGTGTGAATGTTGACATATGTGCAAGTGCAAGTGTTAAAAAGAGCCGGGCGGTGGTGGCGCACGCCTTTGATACCAGCACTTGGGAGGCAGAGGCAGGTGGATCTCTGTGAGTTCGAGGCTAGCCTGATCTACAGAGTGAGTTCCAGGACAGCTAGGACTGTTACACAGAGAAACCCTGTCTCGAAAAAACAAAACAAAACAAAACAAAACAAAACAAAACAACAACAACAATACTCACCCCCCCCCCCCCCCAAAAAAAGTGTTACAAACAACTTAGCAGTGTGTGTAAAACCTAGCAGCTTCCTCCTCCTGGATGTTTGCAGCCTGAGATTGATCACTACAGACGCTTCCTTCGGAGACTAGCTAACCCCTCCCCTTGTGCTGTGCATAATAACTCGCCCAGGTTCTGACTGCCGTGTAGTTGGTGCCTCTCCATCAGCGCATACACAGTCCACCTGATCCCAGCTTTCTGTGCCTGTCCCTGTCCTTTCTTCAATACCTTGCTACCACAGTCAGGCTTTCAGGACCAAGCTGTGCTGGGAGTGGCTCTCACAGCTTGTTTTTCTGAGTTTCATGGAACATGATGATTTTCAATTCCATCCATTTTCTTGCAAATACTATAATTTCTCCCTCCTCTTTCTCTTTTTCCTCATCTTCCTCTTCCACCTTCTCTGAGAAAGGATCTGACTATGTAACCTAGCCTGGCTTTAACTCACTATGTAGCCCAGGCTGACCTTAAACTCATGGCAATCCTTCTGCCTCTGCTCCTAGGTTATCCAATGCTGTCACTTCCTTCCCATGACACCCTCTAGTGCCCTATGGAATGGTGCTGTTTATAAAGTAAGTAGCTACTGCCCCCATGGTTATTCTAAAGTCAAGCTTACAATGTCCTGTCACATGTGTGAGCTCATTTGTGACCATCACTTGTGGCCAGCTTGGAAGGTAGACTTAGGCATTACCCAGACTGGGGTGTGATCCTTGGCTCTGCCAGGTGACCTTGAACATGTCCGTTGAACCTCGAAGCCTCAATTTCATCATGTGTCCAGCTGAGACAACAACTGTTTTTGTCACTTAACTGACTCAGCCTCAAGAGGAGTGATGTTCAGCAGGATTCTGACAGCAAGTGTCATAGTGACTGTGAGGATCAAAGGCAGTAATAGAGTGAAGGCCTTTGTGTGGCCCTGGTAGTGGCTGCTGCTTGCTCGGTACTGGAGGAAGCTCACCCAAAGTTGGACAGCTTCGTATGCATCACCAATGAGCCCAGCTTTCCTGGAAGTAAGTGGAGAGTTAGGCCTCCAGATCTTGTTACCTTCCACTCCCCTTTCCCCTCCTCCCCCCTTCCCTTTTTCTTTTGGATAGGGTCTCATATATCCAAGGCTGGCCTTGCATTTCTAATCTTCCTGCCTGTGCTACCATGCCCGGATTACGCAGTGCTAGAGATTGAACCACAGGATATCCCACATATGAGGCCGGTACTCTACCAACTGAGCTGCATCCCTAGTCCCTGAGCTGGATAGAGCCTTGGAATAGCCCAGACTCTTTGTGTCCTGTAGCCTAAACCCATGTACCATGCCCATGAGGCCATCTGCTTCCAGGCTAAGAAAAGATAAGGGCAGGAAATTGCTTTCCAAAATGGGAATATGTGATGCTTTGGTTCCTAACACTCACCAGATACGGGCTCTCTGAGTTATCTCATTCCCAACACAGATGATGACACCCATTTCTGTGGGCAGGAGTTCTGAGTAGGGAGAGAGGTGGTTGAAGCATATGCAGGTGGTGTTGACTGTGGACAGCCATCATACACCATCAATTTGTAGCCCAGTGTCTGCTCAGGGGAATGTTTTGATTTGAGCTTGCTGGTTACTAAGCATAGTTCTGATTTTTGCAAGTAAAATAGATTTCATGTCATTCAAGTTCATGGGGAATCATAATCAGCTTGCCTCTGTCCAGCTTCCTGCCGATGAAGCCTGCTCCTCCAGCTTGCAGCTCAGCTCACTCTACAGGCTTGAAAGAGCATGAAGGCCTCGTGTGGTCCACGGGTTGGGGTTTCGAAGCTTTTCTATCACCTGCCTTGCGTGTTGTCCTGCCACTTCCCAGAGAGACAGGCCAAGCATAAACACGCCATGTTCATCTCCTGGCAGAGGCAGGGCTGGTATCATGGGTGTGCCGCACATGCGATCAATCACAAAGGACTCTGTGATCAGGAGAGCCTGCTCCTCTTGCCATCAGCTTGCAATTTTAATAAGCTTATCCTTGAACCTGTGCTTTGTAGCTGACGTCTGGTGGGACCGTGGAGCAGGCACATGATGCAGCAGATTCAGGCAACATATCTGTCCATTGTTTCTTCCTGATTTATCTGCATATAATCCTCTCATTTGTACACCATCTCTTCATTGTCAGTACCATGAACATAGAATGCTGGTGGACTCATAATGTTTGGAAGCTCAGTGACACTCAGCAAACACAAGGACGCTTGTTGCACATAATTGAATGGTCACTGATAGCTCCAAGAAGCCACCTTGCCTCCTAGATCCGAATGTGCTTTGATTGCAGAAGGAAGGCAGAGAGCCCCTCATACCCTTCTGACTCTGCTTCTGTGAGTGCACAGGGATCATGCCACAGAAGAGAAGGGCAAGACGGGTCAACCACACTTTCTTTTCAAACATTCCCAGCCCTTCCACCTGCATCAGTAATCAAAGGCAGAATGTTGGGAGAATATGATTTTGTCAAGGAGCCACATCAGCAAGCAGATGAGCTGCTCATTCCACTGTTCTGGCAAATACATTTGCATGTGCGAACCATAAAATACAAGCTGCGGTTTGATGATTCCATATACGAGGTAAATGTTCTCATATTTACATTTAAAACTGCATGGCATAATATAATAATGATGGATGGCAACATTTGTGCTACTAATGTGAGTTTTTCATTTTTCTTTACTTAAAATGATATCAGAGGCAAAAAAAGCATAATGAGGGGAGAGAGCGGGGAGGGAGAGAAAGAAAGGAGGAAGTTTTGTATTTTAGTGACTCTGATGATAAAATTTTCCTGCTCTTTGGACAGAACTTTCCTATTTAATTTTAAGAGACCTCACAGGTGAGAAGGTGGCTTGGAAGAAGGACTGAAGACTGAGAGGAGAGGTGGCCTACCCACTCAGATGCCAGGACTGTTCTGAGATGAACCAAGGGTAGAGTGGACTCTGATCCAGCCTGGGAGCAGGGTTGATGAAGAGAACGGTGGTAGTGATGATGATGGTGCTGCTGCTGCTGGTGACAGTGATAAGGGTGATGATGACGACAATGATGATGATGATGATGATGTTGATGATGATGATGGTGTTTATGTTGATTATGATGGTGGTAATGATAGTGATGGTGGTGGTGGCAGCGGTGGCAGCGGTAGTGGTGGTGGTGGTGGTGGTGGTGGTGGCAGCGGTGGCAGTGGTGGTGGTGGTGGTGGCAGCGGTGG
>CABHPP010130443.1:0-31630 GCA_902168425.1 Peromyscus attwateri | reverse complement strand
CCTTCCTTCCTTCCTTCCTTCCTTCCTTCCTTCCTTCCTTCCTTCCTTCCTTCCTTCCTTCCACCTTCCTTCCTTCCTTCCTTCCTTTTCTTTTTAAAAGATGAATAATATTCCAGGTGTGGTGGCACATGCATGTAATCCCAGCACTGGGGATGCTGAACTAGGAGGATTATAAATTTGAGGCTAGTCTGGGTTATATAGCGTCTTAGGGTTGCTATTGCTGTGTTGAAACACCATGACCAAAAACAACCTGGAGAGGAAAGAGTTTATTTCACTCATGGTTCCACATAACAGTTCATCATCACAGGCAGTGGTGGCAGGAACCCACAGGGTGGGAACCTGGAGGCAGGAGCTGATGCAGAGGCCATGGAGGAGTGCTGCTTACAGCCTTGCTCAGCCTGCTTTCTTACAGAACTCAGGACCACCAGCCCAGGGGTGGCCTCACCCACAGTGGGCTGGGCCCTCCCCCATCAATCACTAATTAAGAAAGTGCCCTATAGGTTTGCCTGCAGCCTGATCTTATGGTGTCATTTTTCTCAATTGAGAAAATAGAGTCACCTCCCGGATGACTCTGGCTTGGGTCAAGTTGACACAAAACTAGTCAGTACATATAGGAACACCTTGCCTCAAAAGAACAAATAACAACAATAAAATAAAAAAATTAAAATTTATAAAACAAAAAGGACTCCTGAGACCCCTCTCCTAGATGGGTACAATAGCACCCTCTCACTGATAACAGGTCTTCTCTTGCCTCCCACCCTGTCCACACAGCTAGAAGCCAATGTGATCCATGAAAAACGTGCATATGGCTCTGCTATTTTCTGCTCCCAAGACACTTAAAATGAGCCACACTCACAGGGTTCAGCTAGCTCCTGGGTGATGGCCATGAGGCTTTTCTACTTCTTTCTTGCCGTTTCTGTCTTTGGGTCGCTTTCTCCTGGCTGTACCATGTCCACTCCTTTAACCTGTTAAGCCTTCCCTCATCTCAGGATGATCTGGGAATCTGGGGTGTTCACTCACTCTCACGAATTCTCCTCCTCTCCTCTCCTTATTAGGAAGTCATGACTGACAGAGATGTGAGGTGCTAGAGTTTCTGCTAAGTCACATGCTGCTAAAGCATATCCCCATGTGAGCTCAAAGTGTAAACTGTGTGGTTGAAAACTCTGCCCTTCAGAAGGGTCCATGCTCTTAACTATGAAGGGTATGCTAGGAGGTGGGAGCAGGCATGTGTCTCCCTCTGGTTGGATCTACCATGGAAGCTTCCATTCATGTGTGATGCTGACCAGCCGGCAGCATCCCACCTCAGGCATGCAAGCTGGCTGTCTGTGGAGACCTTGTCCCTTGAGTTTTCCTTGTGTGTCCAGGGCCCCTGAGAACCTGCTGCCCCAGATGCTATCCTGGCTGGCACAAGCTGGAAAGTTCATGCTTCCCTGAATCCTCAGTCACAAAGGAGGGGCCAGGTGGGCCTGGGACCCTTCTTTGATTCAAGCTGGAGTGAGGCATCTGTGGCTGGGCCCCACCACCCACACCGGAAAGCCTAGCTATATTGTCTTTCCTTTCCATAGCCTTCCCTTCTTCCTCCTGCTTCCTGACCTCACCTCTGCCTCTGTCAGTTGATCCCAGGTACCACATCCATGTCTCAGGCTCTACTTCCGGACAACCTGGACTGCTATCTTAACCTCATGAAGATGAGTTGAGACCGTTGATGATGACACAGGTAACCTTTTACCCTCAGGAGAGAAGCCGTTACAAGCTCCACATTGCTCTGCCACTCAAAGCGCAGTGAGGGTTAGTGTTGGGTGTGAGGGGGTAGGGAGAGGGGCACAGAGCCACAGGGTTAGGCAGCTCTTTGGAGCATGCACTGATCCAGATGCACTGATATGCTAGCTAATTAGAAATGTCATTTTACTGAAACAAACCAATGTTGTGAATTAAGCATCAAGTCTGCAATAGACTTGGGAGATGAAACAGAAGATCTAGCAGAGATTTGGCCTGTTCAGAAGAGCCCAGGGACTTCAAGTTCACCCCTCCCCCAGGGACCAAGGGAAGAGCTGTTAGTGGTGGTTCATTTCTGTCCAGAATGCTGGGGTTTGCAAAGCATGCCAACATTTTCATTTCATGGCACCTTTGCATCCAGGACACCCAGTGAGGTGGGTAAGTGGTTCCAGGTCCTTTTATTCTACACATCAGGCATGGAGCACTTGGACAATGGTCCTGGCTTGACTAGGTGGAACCCTCATCTCCAGTCTTCAGACAAAAGCTACCAACTTTCTTCCCTGAATGCCTATAAGCTTGGTCAAGACTGAGTTGGCTCACCACCTCTTCCTCTCTGTCTCTGTCTCTGTCTCTGTCTCTGTCTCTGTCTCTCTCTCTCTCTCTCTCTCTCTCTCTCTCTCTCTGTGTGGGGGGGGTCAGAAGTTGTCTTGGTTAGGGTTCCTATTGATGTGTAGAGACACCATGACCATGACAACTCTTACAAAGGAAAACATTTAATTGGGGCTGGCTTACAGTTCAGAGGTTTAGTCCATTATCATTATGGCAGGACATGGCAGAGTATAGGCAGACATGGTGCTGGAGAAGGAGCTGAGAGGTCTACATTTTGATCCATAGGCAACAGGAACTGAACTGTGACACTGGGCATAGCTTGAGCATAGGTGACCTCAAAGCCCTCCCCCACAGTGACATACTTCCTTCAACAAGACCACACCTCCTAATAGTGCTACTCCCTTTGGAGGCCATTCTTTCAAACCACCATAGAAGTTGACTTCAGATGTCTTTCTTTATTGATCTAACTTATTTTGTTAGACAGGATCCCTTAATGAACCTGGAGCTCAACGATTCAGTGAGGCCAGCTGGCCAGCTGGCCCTAGGGATTGTCCCAGCTCTCCATTCCCTAGCTCTGGTATCCCAGGCATGTGTGGCTAAACCTGGCCTTTACATGGGTTCTGGGGATCTGAACTCAGGTCCTCATGTTTGCACAGAAAACACTGCCCATTGAGCCATCTCACCAGTCTCTGAGCTGGTAGCTTAGAAAGTTCCTAAGATGCTGGATGTCTGCTACGCTCAAGGTCCTAACTGGGTATGAAGGCTCACATTGTCACATTGGCTGTCTGGGAGAAGGGTGCCCTCTGGCCTGTGTTTAAAGACCTGGCTCCAAGAGCATGGGGGCAGGTGGTGACACACAGGAGTTCTCTCTGTTGAAGAACTGTCCCTTCTTGCTTATCTGCACCAGGACTTGTGTGGACAATGGGAAAGAGTCTTATCTCTAGCTTGAGCTGGAACTGGCCCAGTCTGGTTTACCTTGGACCCACAGATGGCTTTGTGGCCTGGGAGGAGGAGAGGGAGAGGAAAATGGTGGTTGTGATGATTCTAGAAGGAAATAAATTTGTGTTGGACAGCTGTAGACCTCACAGGCTTCTCCTTCCCTTCTTGGGGAGCGATGTGTTTGGGTGTTGAGATGATTCCGTTTGTTAGTGGAGAAAGGTTACCCCCATGCTGATTGGTGATGCGAATCTGTCTTTCCTTCCAGCCTCTGTAGAAGCAAAACACAAGATGGGCTGTGAGGCTCTGCCTTGGCAGATACATGGCTACCACACACTTGTCCTCACACTTGGGTTCCTTTGGACCACATGTTTTCCATTGACTAGGAAAACAGTTGGTACAGAGTTCTGTAGGGCCTGTGTCTATGTGGAGAGAGCTGTTTCTAAATCTCTGTGAGCACCCAGGCGTGGTCACACCCTCGTCAGAGGGAACATTGCTCCTGGCTGTTGTCATAAGCAGTTGTTACCAGCTGGAATTCTTTGAGGAGGATGGAAACACAGCCATACTGACTGCATGGTGTAAGCCAGTCACCACGCTTGGTCCCGCTGGGTACGGGCACATGACCATGATCCTAGGATGAAGTCCTTAGTTGGTGTTACTTTCCAGATGCAAAACCTGGGGCCCGGCATGACAAGCAACTCTCTCTGCTGTTTAATCTTGATTTTCAGTTTGATGAGGTTTAAAATCACCATGGAAACAAATTTCTAGATTGGCCTGTGAGCGAGCTTCTAGATTGAGGTAATTGAGGTGTGAAGATTCACCCTGAATGTGAGTATTACCATTCTGTGAATTGGGGTCCTGGACTGAATTAAAAAAGGAGGAAGGCAGCTGAGCGCCGGTTTCCGCCGCCGCGGTCTGACCGCAGATGCGCAGTGACCAGCTGCTCCCTGCTCCTGCCGCCATAGTCTCACCACGATGGACTGTATCCTTGAGCTACAAGTGGGAAATAAACCCTTCCTCCCTCAAGCTGCTTCTGTCAGTCATTCCGTTACAGTAATGAGAAAAGTAACTAATAGACGTATTCTGAGTGGCACAGGCAGCGAGACAGCCCTGGGCCTGAGGGCTCGGCCCGTGTTATCACCTGTCAGATCCTAAATCCTTTCTCTAAGCTAGGTCTGGCATTAGACTCCTTAGCCATCATTTCATTCTCGCAGAATAATGGCCTTCGGGGGCAGCCACTGCTGTTAATGTTATCTGAGCTGGGGCTCACAGGCTTGACTGGCGCTGGTTCCGCGGCTGTGAAGAGGTGTGCTGGGTCCAGACTCCCGCACTTTCTGACTCCAGCACCCTCGGTCTCACACTGTGGGGTTACTTTCCCTGTGCTTCAGCTGCAGGAATTGGGGTGGGGCCGAGGCAGGATGGATCTTGCGATCAGGGGACCAGGTCAGTTGCAATCACAACTGGAGTGAAGCAAGGACTGTGGTTCTGCCTGCCTTTCTTTCTGGTCCCAGAGCAGAGGCCACATCCTTACAGGGCTCCTTAGGGAAACTGAGTCTGGGTATCACAGTGGCGCTGAACAGGGCCTAAAGTCCCAATATATATGCAGCTAGGGACCTCTGGGTCACTGTGAATGAATGGAAAAGCCTCCAAAGTGCATAACACCTTAGGTGAGCTGATTAATGAGTTCATGATTAAATTGTAACATCACCTTCCCTCTAGCAGAAGTGATGTGTGAACTTTTTCTCTTTTAAACCCATTGTATACACTTACCTAGAGCCTGAAGAGCTAGCCAGGAGGACTATGCAGGATGTTCATAGTTCCATTGATTTGTCTTTGGTCTAGGTCCCCAGCTTGTCTTCAAGGAACTAAATCTCCTGAGGGAAGGAAGTATTTTGTGTCACGAGGAATTAGAGGTCTATGGATCAACTAGCTAGTTCATTCAATGAGTACTTACTGAGCATCTATTATGTGCTTGGAATCAATCTTTAAATTATTCACCTTTCACATTCTTAAATTTAATAGTGTTAGAAGCAGAGACTCTCTTGTGACATTCTCAGTAAAAGCAAAGGCTTGTGACCTTGTTCACACTGGGATAAAGGTCATTTACAGGGTGAAGGTTAGATGGAGGTTCTGAGTTATGTCCAAATGACATGGTTTTGAGTGGGAACTAGGATTCAGCCCAGTTTTCTCCACCCTGGCAGCATGCTAGGACACCCTGGTGGCGGTTATAAGGTATCCAGGCTGTGATCTGGACCTCACCCCTATAGATTCTGATCTGATAGACTTGAGTGGGGGGACCTGGGGGAAAGAGGTGCATGCCTTGAACATTCCTCAGGTGGTTGTTATGTGAGCCACTGTGAGCCACACTGGTCTATGGCAGGGCCTCTCAGCCTCCAGCTGCATAGACTCTTCTGAGGGAGTTTTGAGGGTCCCTATGTCTGAGGCAGTCCCTATGTCACAAATCAGAATGTCACAGATTGGCACCTTGTCACCAGTATATGTTAAATCTTCCCAGCTGAGGCTGGAGAGAAGGCTCAGTGATTAAGAGAGCATATTGCTTTTGTAGCGGACCTGGGTTTGGTTCCCAGCACCTACATGGCAGCTCACAACCACCTGTAACTCCGGTTCCAGGAGATCCAGTGCCCTCTTGTGGCCTCTGTAGACCAGTGCATATGCATACATGCAGGTAAACAATCCATACACATGTATAAAAATTTTTTAAAATAAAAAAACCCTCCTTTCTAACCAAGATTTTAGAGCAAAAGTCCTGTCCCCTGCGTCCCTAACAGGCTGGCCTTGGCTGCCTATCCCGATATGCCAATTACAGCGATCACGATGGTGAAGAGCAGAGAGGAGAATTAATCAATGTGGCCACACGGGGAAGACTATTAAAGGGGCCGACTGACTTCTGACATGAGCTTTAGGTTTTTGTAGAGCTGGGTGAGAGGTCTGGATGATTGATGAAGCAGTGCTGGCAGGCAGGATCTGGCTGATCGTCACCTCAGATCTGGTGCTGCAAGGTGGCCTGGCGAAGTCTTCTGGCTGTCACTGCTTGGGGTGGGGGCAGGGCTCTCTGGCTCTCATGAGAGAATGGCTGCTTTGACAGTTGGTCCTAGTCAGGAGGCATCTGTCCTGCGGGCTCACCAATTGCTGGGTGTCCCGCCAGTTCCACATTGCAGATGTGTTTGTGGATGAGTCCTTCTGTTCCTGGAATCCAAGGTGACTCAAGAGGAAAGGTGAAAGAAGCCAGCACAGAGCCAGAGAGCCAAGATGGAGTTCGTTAGGACAGTGACCAGAGCCCACCTTGAACCTAGCATGCAGCCAAGACTAAGAGCCATCAACCTACACCTGTCTTATGCTCATACATGTATTGAGGCTGGCATCACAGAGGCTGTGACATTGCAGCTGGGTTTTGAAGGGTTAGGATGAGTTTTCCAGGGTCCCTTCAGAAGAAGAAGGGGTACTTCAGGTTGGAAAACTAGCAGACACAGTGATAGCAGAGCGGGAGAGCACGGAGGATTTAGAATGCAATGTGGCTGGGGCAGAGGCAGAGGGCGCTGCAGGCACAGTAACCCGGATGCTGCCCCTCAGGTTGTTAAACCCTACTACATCCTGCTTTGGGGTAGGCTGCTGTGAGTCCCAGAGCTACCGGATTTGCTGCTGTCCGTGAACCTCTCTGTTGATGATGGATGACTTGGAAGGGCAGGGCTAGAGGCAGACAGCCGGACGTGGGTTGGTTTTCCCAGCCTCTGGGCTAGGATCAAGTCTTTTGGGAGGCAAGTGGCTGAGCCGAGAAAGAAGTCAGGAGGGCTTAGCAACTCTGGAGGCATTTCTGAGTGAAAGACGGCTCAAAAATATGCCCACACATTCTTTGACACTTCCTAACGAGGTGGTGTTGATGTCTGCTCCCCTTGGATTTGGGCCAACTCTCTCAGGAGGGAACACAGCAGAAGCAATAACCTTTAGAGGCTAGACCCTGGGTCACTCAAGACACTCCCCTTTGAAGCCCCGAGTGTCCACTCAGAGAAAGCTGGCTGTGCCCATGTGACTGCATGCTGGGGGAACCGGGCTGCAGGGAGGCCTCGTAGTCACGTCAGGGGTTCACTCAGGTCCCCACTGACAGTAGTGGTTTAGATGACTCACGAGGCTGGCTTTGGGATCCCACCAGCTGGGGCCCCTACACTGTGGGGTAGTGACAAGCTATCCAGCTCTGCCTTGCCTGGATTCCTGGCCTGCAAGATATGACCCATAACTCACAGAGCAGCTGGTTCAGCCCAGGCTCTTATGGTGGGAAGTGAATGTACATAGGGAAAGTTCTGGCACAAGAGGTCTGGGGGACTTGATGGCCTCTTAGACGTAAGAATGAGGAATCAAGGGCAATAGGAGATGTCCCTATGTGATCAGATTCTCACTGGATGCTGGCTACAGGGAAAGAGTAAAGGAGCTAGACAGTGGCAGCGAAGTCCCTGCTGGCTGCTCCTCAAACAGCCCCGAGCCGAGCCGCCATTTACAGTCTGCAGCAATTCCTGCTAAGTGGGGTTCTTAGCCTGGTTCCACTCAGCCTCACTGGATCCCGGATCGCAGGCCTGCCTGCCCTGCCACAAACACCCAGACCTTCGGACACCAGCACAGGGCATAAAGCCCTGTGTTCCCTATTATCTTATGGTGATTCTGAGTGGTTATACTCCCTCCCTGCCAGTCTCCATGTGCCAGGTTTCAAATCCTCTGGCTGGGAGCCCCAGGGCCTACAGGCCTGATTTTAAGGAACTGTGAAGGTCCAGGCTACAGGGGTGATTGGGAGCTGCCTGCTGTACTGTGGCCCAGGACCACCTTATAGGGTGGAGTCTAGGGAGGGCATGCCTGGGCAGGGAGGGACCTCTGAGGAGCCAAGGGCAGCCTCTGGTTCTGCCATTGTTCCCCCCTGGTTCCTAGGGGTTGAGGCCCACAGCTGTAGGGCTGATGGGCCTCTGACAGCTGACATTTAAATGCCAGCTTCAAAGTTTTTCCAGATGGAGAGTGGCTCAGGGCAGTGAGTGAGGCTCTGGGATGTGTCCCTGTATCAGGACACAGGGTGGTTCCTTTGCAGCCCTTTGACACAAGGACATTTTGAGAAGGTCATGAGCCCAAACCATGGTACCCCCAGTGTTGCTAATGTTATAAGTGTGGGAGACTAAGAACTTCTCAGATCCTGGGCTCAGCTTGGGGTGGTGACTGAGATGGAGTGGGTTCAGGAATGTGGTAAGTGTCCACACATGTAAACTCTGACCTTGGCTTTAGAGACAGTGCCTCAGTGGCAAGATCCGATCACCCATGTCAGAGCCCCACTTGGCCCGTTGGGTATGGAAGTCTCTATGTGTGAAAGTGAGGTGTCTGTACCTCAGTGGTGTGCTCGTGCACACGTGTGTGTGTGTGTGTGTGTGTGTGTGTGTGTGTGTACCTCTATGTCCCCGAGTCTGTGGGTGTCAATATAGTTGTGTAAGATGTAACATGTACATTCAGTGTGTCTGAACATCAGTGAGTCTTCTGTGTCTATATATACTACTGTGCATGTGGCATGTGTTTATGAGTCCATGGGAGTCCGTGTTTGTATGTCAGCAAGGCTAAGTATCTGTGTGTGTCAGTGAGAACATGAATATTATTGCATGTGTGTGGGAGTATATATATGAGTTGCTGGGTACTAGTATGTTTGTATGTGAATCTGTGGGTGTATGTGTATACATCAGCATACCTATAGATGTGGTGTGTGTGTGTGTGTGTGTGTGTGTGTGTGTGTGTGTGTGTGTGTGGCTTTCTAAGAGTGCCTGTACCTGGGGAGGAAACATTTCCTGCTGTACTGATCATCCTGTGGTCCTGGATGGTAGATGCCATGAGGCCATTCTGGAGGCAAGTTCCAGACATGGCCAACTCTATCATTTCTACTCAAGTGAGATGTGGCTGCCTTCATCTTTACGACTCAAGTGAGGCATGGGGCCCCCTGAGGGCTCAGAAACTTACTGAGGACTCCCTATTGGTAAGTGGCCAATCTCAGCTCTAAATATGATTGCTTAGTCTCAGAGCTTTGGGCTTAGCCATACTCCAAACCCCAGCAACTCCAGGATCTGGGAAGTGTCCTGAGCATCCTCTCCAGGTCAGAGGCAGGCTTGCTCCAGATTCCATCCAAGGGAATGACCCCCACCGTGTCTCCTTGTCCCTCATCAAGACCCAACAAGATGTTCCATTTAGAGTCAGAAGTGCAGCATGGAGAGCTATTCTAGGGCTCTGCACCCCCATAGGTGCTCAGACTGATATAGGACTACCTCTGGGCCGACAAAGAAGCTGACTGAGGCTGGCTCATTAAACAGCTGGTGGCAGATCTTCTGTGAGCTTGAGACGGAGCTGTTACCTGTGTGGGTCTGGGCTCTGGGCGCCTCCCCTGTGCTAACCGGGCAGGAGGGAGGTGACTGCTCATCCCATGATGTCACTGCCACTGAAATGTGCTTCAGGGAGAGTGGTGGATTTATTGCCAAAGTAATTTTAAATGAGATTAGGTGTCTAAATCAAATTTGCTGCTCTCTCTCTCTCTCTCTCTCTCTCTCTCTCTCTCTCTCTCTCTCCTCTAGATCACTAGCCCTAGAGAGAGCATTGACCAGCCTTGGGTCACAAAGGTAATTCAACCTCTCTTATTACTATTCAGTTGGTATTAGTAGGCACCGCCTGGCAGCATGGGCCATGCTTCTCTCTGTGATCATCCCAAGGGGTCTGGGAGAAGCTGTGGTGGTTGTAGAAGAGGTATTCTGCCAGGGTCACATGCCAGCGACAGGGCAGGGCCATCCACCAGGGCCAGTCTGCTCCCATCTGAGCCCCATTCTCCCAGCTGGTGGTACCAGGAGTCACCCCTTTGGAAGCTGGTGGGTTTTTATGTCTCTATGTTCCCACTCAGCTCTTGTGTGGGAAGAGGAAGATGTTTTGGCACCACGTTCACCCTCAACTTGAAACAGCACGGTGGGAGGGAGGCTGTGAGGTAAAGCAGAAGCCAGCTGGTGAGATTTGCATTTTGGGGAGACTACACATGCTTTTGGTCTACACAGACCCCCAAATGTTTGAGACAGAGCCTAGGTAGCTCCTACCTGTGTGTCTGGTGTTCAGGTATGCCCGAGTACTCTGAGTTCCTTCCTGATGGCTTTGGCTCCTGAGGTGGGGTGCTCATCCCTTGGTGCTTTCTCCTCTTAGCCCTGGACCCTCTCACTGCCAGGATAGTTGGTACCATTTTCCAGGCCAACCCATCTCTGATTCCTTCCCCTGAGGGAGGCTCAGCCAGCCAGACTCTGTTCCATTGGGTGCTCACAGGTAGACATGCACTGGGCCCTTCAGGTCCCAGCTTGGCCTGTCTCCTCTTTATCATCCATCAGTAACTTGATTGAGGGAAACAAGACCAGGCAAGGTCTGCATGGGGAGCAATTTCACTTCTCAACTCCTTAATTTCCTTGTCTAAAAAAATAGATAGATAGATAGATAGATAGATAGATAGATAGATAGATAGATAGGGTGTCCTGCTTCCCCTACTGACCTGGAGTGGAAGCAAATGCTGGGTACTAGAAAGTTCTTCACTCACGGCAGGCACCCAGCCACCAGAGGGCACCAATGAAGAATGAATCCCACAGGACCAGCTAGGAGGCCTCCTAGAGGGCCAAGGAGAGAGTGGGCCCTGCTGGCCCTGTGGGATGTCTGGGGATGGGGCTGTCTCTCTCAGGGAGCATTATCCATTCTTGAGGAAACAGGGCCTCTGTCTGCACCTTAGGTTCTGTCTTGGAGGAGGAATCACCACTTTTAGAAACAAATCTCTGAGATGCAGAAGGTCACTTAGTGCCCTTCCCCACGGCGGCCACCCCACTGGGCCCTTGTCTGTCTTCAGTGGAGCCTCCTTGCACCCATTGTTACTGTATGTGGCTTACTGCAGACTCTAAGGAAAAGTGTTTCTGGAGAGGAAGGACTGGAGGAATGTGTCCTAATGATCCCCAGGCTGTTCAGTCCCCTCCCCTCCCAAGCATTTCGGGACACCGATCTGGATAGGTATTGAGGTTTCTTTAAGCATGGACTTTGGCGGGCACGGTAGAAGGTGAGAGGGTGCAGTGGCCTTTATGCCAGTCACTGTACCATGCGTGAACAACGGTGCCTTCTGACCATCACTTACTCAATCTCACCACGCTCTGCAGCATTGCACACAACTGCAAGTCGCCCGAAGAGCCAAGAAAGCTGAGGCTCTCAGAGCCCAAGTACGTCCTCAAGGTCAGGCAGATGGCAGTGTGGTCAGAACTCCTGCCCAGCCCATCTTACTCCCGGGTGTATGCCCCAGAGAGTCCCCCTTTAAGCCAGCACAGAGGTGTGTCTTCTGGCTTAGCTCCTAAGGCTTCCTCGCAGACCAATGCTGAACCTGCTCACAGCGTTCTCTGCACATTCTCTCCAAGCCAGGCCTGGGATGGACACAGGATCCTATCCCTAGTGGAGCCTGTAGGCTAGGGATCAATTTGTAACCAAGTCAAGATGATGGTCATCCCCCTAGAGGTGGCACTAGACAGAGGGACATATTCAATTGTCCCTGCTCCTGGCCTAGGGTTCACACCCCACCCCGCCCTACTGAAGCTTCTCTCACCCCAAATCTTGGAGCATCTACTCACTTGACCACCTATATTTCACAGCCATCTTCCTGTCCCTAATTCCTGTCATCCCTGCAGCTGGACTGAACGCTATCAGGAGGGGCTAGCTGTAGGTCCCTGTTGTCACATGCCCTTTTGATTTCAGAAACAAAACTCACCCGTGAGCCTGTCTCCAGGGACAGGAACAATACTGTTCCTGTGTGGTGATAGACTCTCTGTCTCCCCCTGCCCCGTGTGTGTGTGTGTGTGTGTGTGTGTGTGTGTGTGTGTGTGTTTGTGTGCGTGCATTGGTTCAGGTATGTGTCTGTGCATGGAGGCCAGAAATCAACCTCAGGTACTATTCCTCAGGAGCTGTCTACTTTGTTTTTGAGACAAGGTCTCTCACTGTCCTGAGCTATCTGGTTATGTTAGGTTGGCTAGACGTTAAGACCCAGAGTTCTGCCTGTCTCTGCCTGTCCCTCTGAGATTACAAGTATATGCCACCCTGCCCATTCTTTTTTAGGTCGGTTCCAGCGATTGAACTCAGGTCCTCTTGCCTGCATAGCAATCACTTTACCTGCTGAGCCATCTCCCTGGCCCATGATATGGTCTTGAGTAGGTAGACTCACACCTTGGGTATCAGAACATCGGTAGTCATGAAATTTATTGAATCAATTTCCAGGTTAATGAGAAGAATGACAGGCTTAGTGGCTGGCGCCTTGCAGGAGCTCTCCAGGGCTTGGCTTTGACTGAGGCCTCACCCTAGGGAGGCTAAGCTGTCAGGCCCAGCTCCCATCTTTTCAAGCATCCTGGGGCACCTTTCATTTTCACTGTCAGGATCTGACATGTTCTATCTCGAAGCGAAAGCCTACAAGAATGCACCTTCTTTGACACCAGACACAGTCGGTAATTTGGGGAAACACATCTCAATTTCCAGATGGATTACGATCGTGCAAATATTTGGAGAGTCATTTTGTCTTTCAACATGGCTGGAAGGGGGAAAGCTGGACTCCACGGAGCTGTATGTTAGAAGTAGTCATATGACCATGTGTTCCTCTGGAATCATTTTCTGAACACCTGCTGTGTGCCAGAGAGGCAGTTGCGGGTGGGACAGAGACTGGATGATATTGGGACACCTTTGCAGTCCCGGATTGGCCAAAGATTCCCGCATCCAGGCCCAGCTGGACCCTTCCTGTAATGCTAATGCTGCCTGCAGCGGGGCTGGTGGGAGCGAAAGATTCAGCAACTGTCTTCCAGCACAGCTCACAGCCCTCCAGCTGGGAATGTTTCCCTAGGAAGGGTCTGAAAGAGAATGGTTAACAATCTGGATTCACTGGGCTAGAGAGATGGCTCAGAGGTTAAGAGTGCTTGCTGCTCTTGCAGAGGGCTGGAGTTAAATTCCTAGCACCCACATTGGTTAACTCACAACCACCTGTAACTCCTGCTTCAGGGGATCCAATGCCCTATTCTGGACTCAGTGGGCAACTCCATTCACATATGCCCATACCCCCACACAGACATGCACGTGTACTTATAATTAAGAGGAAAATAAATCTTTAAAAAAGGGAATCTAGATTCAAGCCGCAGCCCCTGCCATATCCTGAGGGGTCTGGGGCAAGCTCCTTAATCTCGCTGAACCTCAGTTTAGAAGAGGTTATAGTCACCTCATAAAGGCGCCTGTAGCGGGCACACAGCATGCACACAGAAGAGGTTAGTCACCTCACAAAAGAGCGTGGAGCAGGCGCACAGCAGGTACACACTGGGCCCACAATTGCTGCTGTTAGGATCGGTTATACCTCTGCACTGTGGGCTGAACCCTAGGTTCCCTAGAGTCCCCAGTTCTGATCCTGCTGGGCCTATCACAGAGGTTCCACTGGCCCTTGCTGTGTGCAGACGCTCTCCCCATTGAGGGCCTTTTGCTGCCCCATGACCCCCAACAAGGCTGCCCATCCAGGCTATGCCTACAGACCACCAGCCAATAAACCCTTCATTGTGCTCTGGTTTCTTTGCAAGGCTGGGGGTGGGAAGAAGCTGTCTCTCTTCACATTTGCATCACTGCTGAGTCAGGTGCCTTGGAAGAGACTCCAGAAAGCCCTGGTATTGGCTTCAATTTCATTTCTTTTTGTTGGTCTGCCCGCTCCTAAAGCACACAGGCATTGCTTTCCTGAAGGGCCTCTGGTCCGCAGTTCTGATGCCCGAAGAGCTATCCAGGCGTGTGGCACCTGCTGGCAGCTGTCCTCTGAAAACATTGGTGGGGGCCCTAATAGGGGCCAGGGCACTGCCAGCACCCCCACTTGTCTCTTCTTTTACTGTATTGCAAAGATACTGGTGAGCCCAGCCCCCCCCCCCCCCCCCCCCCTTTGCAGGCTGGAGCTGAACATAGCAGGTCAATTTCCAAGTCCAGCGAGGGAGTGCAGCCCCTGGGTCACAAATCCACACTCTTGTCTGGCTTGCTTCTTTTGAGAGCAGGAGGAATGTGTGGTGTGGACCTAGAGATGACTTCCTGTGAACTGGGAGGCACTGTCCCAGGGTTGTCCCCTGCCACTGTCCCGTTCATTGTGCAAGAAGAACCAGGCCCCAGAAACACCTCCTGCTCACTAAGTCCTCTCATTATCCCTCCACCACCTTTTCTCAAGACACCCCTAAGACAGAGGGGTCCCCCGCCCTTCCTTCAGGCCCAAGCCAGGGGCACGCTGTCCACAGCCAATGTGAACTGCTAGGCTGGTGGTGCCTTCCTGCTGTGGGGTTGCAGTTTTGCATTTTAAAAAAAAAACCCTTTTTTTTTGCTATCAAACTCATGAATAAGTACAATTGTATTTTGTTGTAAAGTTTAAACAGCTTAAAACATAAAAACAGAAAACACTCGTTTCCCAAATCCCAGCTCTCCCAGTTTGTCCTGCTTCCCCTCCTCCCCTGCCCAGTTCCCGGTGAATTTCACACTCTAAAGGTGGAGGCAGGAGGGTCAGAAGTTCAAGGACAGCCTTGCTCTGTACCAGGAGCAGAAGTGAGCCACTGTCCCTACACTCCTTCACAGTGGGTTTAAATAAAAATGGTAAGAATCTGCCCATGGGAAGGGGTTGGAATTTTATTTGAAGTTCAAATCCATTTTGTTCCATGGGCTGGTGCCATTTCCTCCTGTCTTGATCTGCTGCTGGCTCCTTGGTAATTCTGTAAGCGATGGCTGTGGAGGATGACAGGCGGATGGATGGGAACCCGGTCTGGTAGCGTGGTGCCGGAGGGGGATGGCCATTGTAATTGATTTCTCCTAATTGGGTTCAGAGCCAACATCGTTTTAAGACGGAAAAAAGGATCGTAGCTGCTGAGAATGAGCTCTTTACCCCAAGCACGCCGATGGAGAAATAGAGACAGGGAGAACGAGAGGTACCTGAGATGGGGAGTTACCTGTTGGGGGGAGGGTACAAGAGAGGTACAAGCTGAGCAGTGCCTGGAGTGAGATGGCCTGGCGAGTGGGTCGTGTCTTAATCGGTCAGGTCACATTGGATGTGCCGAAATGGGTTCAGCTTCTTCGTGTCTGCAAGCAAGGGATGGGGAAAAAAGGCTCCAGCTGGCTTTTAGCACCCCCTGCCCCCTGAAGTTAAGCTGGTTGCTCCTTCTTCCTGGAAGCTGACACTGTATGTGTGTCCTAAGCCAAGGCTTTGCCGCCTTAGCTTCCGTGGGGCCTCCCTCAGAGAGGGGGCAATGAACATAAACAACGGGATCCCATGCATTGCCAAGTTTGAGTTACCGATGACCTTACACACTTCGATCTCTCTTTAGATCTCTTAGACCCTCATCCTGAAGGGACCGGAGGACCAGCTTGCATCCAAGCTGCCTGAGGGATACTGGCAGCAGAAGCTTCCTCTACCTCTGTGGGCAACAGAAAAGGCCATGGTGTGGGGGATGGGGACAGAGGCCCTGATCCCAGTCCTGACTAGCTGGTCCTTGGACCTAAACCTCCTCAACTGTAAATGGGAAAAACAACGCCCCTCAAACATCCATTCATTATGAATTAACTGTATACAAACCCATCCAGTCCCTGGCTTGTGGCGAGTTCACCTTAGGGAATCTTGCTTCTCTGAGAGTGTGGAGAAGTGGGTGTTGGGCTCTGAAAGCCACAACAGCACCCCTCCTGCCTCACTAGGGTGGCTGTGTGAGTATAGATCTCACAGAAGGACTTTGCCATCCTGGAGCAGGTCAAGTACAGGAGTTACAACGTTCAAGTTCACCTCCATCCAGACACTGTTTGCAGGTCCTTAGAGATGCAGGTTATTGCCAATGGTGAACAGCCTCCTAAAACACAGATTAATTTGACTTTCTGCACTCGATGGTGTGAGAGCTCACGGTGACGAGGGCAGTCCAGGTTATGTCCAGAAGTACTGGCTCCCAAGGGGCTCAGATGCCAAGACATTGCTGCCAGGGTGGGGACCTGGGCAGACTCTGGGACTAATGTTTCCCGTTTTGGTTCCTTTAAGTGTGTTCAATTACCCACCTGGCTTTACCCTGTAGGGCATGTGGATGGATCGTGGAGTACTGGGTAGTGAACTTCAAGGCAGATCTGCTTATTTGGGGTCATCCCTGAAGGCATTAGGAAACTTCCCTTTTGAATGGGGTGATATGGCCCTTGTTTTAGAGTTCCAATCCCCTCTTTGAGAAATAGGGAGACCCTGCTTGCGTACTTTTTAGGGCTGTAGGAAGGTAAAGAGGGTAACACCCATCAACACACCTGACAAGCTATGTGCTTTGAACATCTGGTCCCTTTCCCTCTTTCCCATCTCTCCCCTTCATCATCTCTCAGTGAGCTTAGGCTGAGCTGATCGGAATTTCCTGACCCAGGGCATGCTGGGAAGCCAAGATGGCTGCCCTGGGTGGGATATTGTCTCTAAGGCTGGTATGAAGCAGTAGCTCTTCCTTCTCTTGCCATGTTGGATCATCAAGCATTTTTCATAACATTTTTTTTTTCAAGCCCTTGACAGCTTCCGCCAGCCCACTGACTGTCCACATGGAGGGATGGAGTGACTGCTTCGTCCAAGCCATGAACCCTAAGTCTGTGTCCTGAAAGCTTGGAACACAGACACAGGTCTGGGATGGCTGGGTGAGTGGCCCAGCAATACAAGGCTGCTGTGTGTTGCAAGAGCCACGGCCTTCATTGTGGTGACCTTCCCGGTCTCTCTAACTGACAAATCAGGTAAGTGGACTTGCAGCCAACAGAGGATTTTTGCCAGAGGGTTTTGCTGGTGGATGCTGGATCAACCTCAGGTGTCCCTCTGCATTCTGTTGGTCAGGTCATTTCCCAGTTTCTCCCTGGAGACACACCCAGCTGGGATTTTCCATCTACCCTGCTAGCTCTTGAGTTATTACATGCTACTCACAAATAAAAAAGTTGTGCGGGTGTTCTGATGCTTGTCCATGTTTCCATTTCCCCTCTTCTTTCTGGGGAATGGGAAGAGGAACGGTGGACTAATCAGACAGGGTTTGAATCTCATGGGCAAATCAGATGAGGTTAGAATCCCAGCCTGCTGTTCTTTTCTTGGCCGAGAGGCCCAAGACAATTCACTACTGCTATGTGACTCATGCCTCTTATTGGAAAATCAAGGCTAAATGAGTTGCTACATCTGGCGTAAAGTAAACACCCGGGACACGACACCCCAGAGGACAGCTAGCAATGCCTGCACCCAAGTCCTATTTCCAACTCGTCCTCTGGATGGAGGAGGTAAAAGGGGCAGAGGCTCAGGTCAGACCCAGTGTCCAGGAAGCCCTGCAGGGGAGGGCGCAGCTGTGGGAAATAAGCCTAGGCCAGTGATGAGGGACAGGGCATGGGAAGTAGGGATTGTCATGCTAGGCCAGGCCTGCACAGGAAGGCAGGGGCCCTGGAGAGGACTTGGGAACCTTATCCTCAAACCCTTGGTCTTAGACTGGGAGCACATTTAACAGGTGTGTCCTTTTCTATGAAGTAGTATATCTAATGATTTTCTTCCCGGGTAGGGGTGGGCACAGCATGGTAATGCCTGAGCCCAGTGCAAAGAAGCTACGCTTTTACCAACTTGCCTCTCATAGTGAGAATCAGAGGCTTTTCTGGCTGGGGTGGCTTTCTGAGGCAGGTAAAGACAGACAGGACAAGGACAAGGGCCCCTCTCTGAGGAGCTGAGGCCTTGGGGCTGACATCCAGCATGCACTGCTGGCCATGCTGTGTATCCTGAGTTGTGGTCATGTCTGTCTAGAGAGAAGATCAGCTTTTTCTAAGTTTCCCTAACCCAAGAACGTCTGCCTACTCAGCTGCATATTCATGGAGCTGCATTGTTGGTGTGCACAGTGGCACCATGCTATGGCCAGAGGTTTGATCCTCTTTTATTCCTTAGCAGTAGTGCCCCACTGGTTAGCTGCTCTTGACTTGAGGTGCTGGGGTCATGTTCTAGCTTTCCTCTTATTTGTCCAGTTAGGTATGTAGAAGAAAGCACAGTATTTTCTTCTGTACACCACTTAAGGGAATGGGAACCTTAAAAAAAAAAAGCAATTTTCTTTTCTTATAGTAAAAAAAGTACATGGTTATTATACAAATTATGAAGACATAGGAAATAAAAAATTAAAATATGAAAATCATATGTAGTCCTGTTCCTCAACCTTACCCCCCAAATGTTTAAAAGTAGGTGCTTCTTTTATATTTTTCTCTCTCTATTTGAATGTTAGATTTACATTGCAATAATTTGGGGTAGTGTGTGTGTGTGTATGTGTGTGTGTGTGTGTGTGTGTGTGTGTGTGTATGTGTGTTCAGCTATGCTTGCTCTCAGAAGGTATCAGACATTCTCTATCATTCTCTGCCTCATTCCTTATTTTTCAACCTAGATCTCACAGGTGTTTTTTTTTTTTTTTTTTCCTCAGTCAGGCTGGTAGCCAGCTAGCCTGTTTCTTCTCCTCCCCAGTGATGGAGTTACAGGTACCCGCAAGACAGCATTCAGCTTGTGTGAGTGTTGGGATCTGAACTCAGATCCTTGTGGTTTGGCAGCAAGTTCTGCTAACTACTGAGCCATCTCTTCAGCCCCCTCAGTTCAGCATTTTTAACTTGGAAGTACTTTCTTATATGCTTAAATATTCCTCTGGGTCTGTTTTGGTGACTGGATGGTAATCAAATTAGCCATCCCAGATGGGTTTCACTTGCAAGTTATTTTAAACAGCAATGTTATCTATGTGTCTTTGCACTCATCTGATTATTTCATTATATGTGTATATGTGCCTGAGGACACAGGTCAGACTCAGGTACTATTTCTCAGGAGCTATCAACCTTGTTTTTTGAGACAGGGCCTCTTAACGGAGCTTGCCAAATAGGTTAGATTGGCCAGCCTAGGGTTTCTGCCTGTTTCCACCTCCCCAGTGGGGGGACTCTCTTAATGTGAGTTCTGGAGAGAGAAGTTAGGTCTTCATGCTTGTGTAGCAAACATTTTACTGATTGAGTTATTGCTCTAGCCCTCTGGAGATGATTTCTTTTAGGAATCCTTCCCACACGTGGCACTATTGGGTTCAAGGGTTGGTAGGTGTCATGTAAATTGGTCGCCAACACCCTCCTCCCACAGGTGTCCCCTGGTTTGTGTGATCCTTTCCCCTTGAGTATGTGCTGAGATGTAGTCACTTCTGACGCACAGAGGGTGACAAAGTGATGAGATGATGACTTCAGGATAGGGCACCAAGAGCAGTGACTTGCATCTTGCCCCTGGTGTCTTGTTTGTTTGCAGTGGACAGTCTGTTGTGAGCCGCTCTATGGTGGGCCCATGTGGCCATGATCGAAGGTGGCCTTGGTCCCACAACACACTTCATTAGCCGTGGGAGGGGCCAGGGAGAGGATTCTCCCCGAGCTGGGCCTTCACTTGTGTTTGTGGTTGTGAGAGACCTCAAGGGAGAAGACCTGCTAAGTCACCCCTGGGGTTCTGAGCACAGAACCTGGGACATGGTGTGTGTTGTTTTAAGCCTCTGCTTCGGGGTGCATTGTTCATCAACAATAGATTCATATATGAATGATAGACACATTCCTTTTGATGTTCCTTCTAGAATGTTCACCCTGATTTCTACCTACTTCTCTGGTAGATTCATTTTCAGCAGTTCTAACAGCTAAGTTGCACTTTTTTTTGTTTTGTTTTTTTTTGAGTCAGGGTTTCTGTGTGTAGTTTTGGAGCTTTTCCTGGATCTCACTCTGTATATCACGCTGGCCTCGAACTTGCAGAGATCCGCCCGCCTCTGCCTCCTGAGTGCTAGGATTAAAGGCCTGTGCCATCACCACCTGGTACTAAGTTGCACTTTCTACATGGCCCTGATGAAAATGGCTAGTTACTCCCCACCCACCACCCCTATCCTGTTTCCAGGACTTATCCCAGCCTCTTGACTGCTGCTTGGCTGAGGTTTGCATAGGCTTCTTGAGGGTGAGAATGTCTGACTGGGCACTTCTCTTCCCTAATATATGCTGGACATCTAAGCACATTCCAGAGAGCCACATTTCAGGCCATATTCTTTAGCTGTCAGAGGACACATCGTCTTTTCCAGTTTGGATTGCCATAGCTACATTTCAAATTCCTTTCCGCATTCAGAATGCTTCCTTGTGGCCTAATGATTTTTGGAGTCTAGGGAAACCAAGAAGATTCATGAGTCCCCAGAAACACTTGTTCCCTTTGGTGCTGAACAGAGTGGATGGGAGACCCATTTCTCCTGCTCTCTCTCTCTCCTTCTCTGCCTTCACACACGGCAGGGGACTCCATCGCCACTCTGCTCCTCTAAGGGTTGGAGTGGTCTGAAGGGACCCTTCTCCAGGACAACACCACACCTCTTTCAGGCATCCTCCCCCTGCCTGGCTGGGGTGAGAATTGATGACCTTTTGAAGGGCTATCACAGATCCACATGACTTGCCTTCATTAGGGTCTGCTGCCCAGGGAAGCTGACTGTGCCCTGAGAGACACGGTGAAGCCCAGGGTTCCACATTCCTCATGTTGCAGACATCATGGTTGAACTGAACATCAGACCCCAGCCTCATCCATATGAGCCAGAATTTGGCCATGGGGAACAAATCAGTATTGTTTAGCTTCTTCATTCATCACTGCATCTGAAGCCTTAAGGAAGTAATTCTTAATTTCTTCTGGGTCATGAACTCCATGGAGAGCTGATTAATTGCACATATCCATATCCCAGCATATCCCGGTAGAACTTGCTTAGTATTTAGGATGAGTATTGTGTCTCTTTGAGCCTTTTCATGGGTGCTTGGAAAGTTCAGACTCCCACCTCCCCTACCACAAGACATTGATCTTTTGTTTGTGTGTGCGCATGAGTGCATATTTGTGTGTATGCAAAGGTGTGGGTATATGCTTGTACATGTGTGTATATGAATGTCACACATAACACACACATACACACACACCAGCGAACAACCCCAGGTGTCCTGGGTCAGATATCATCCAAGCTTGGAACTTGCCAAGTAGGCTAGGCTGGCTGACCAGTGAGCCTTACGGAGCATCCTGTCTATCCTGTCTAGTTCTGGGATCACGAACATACAATACCATGCTGGCTTTTTATGTGGGTTCTGAGAGTGGAACTCCGTTCCTCACGCTTATGTGGCAAGTGTTTTACTGACTGTGTCATCTTCTCAGCCCTGCCACAGGACATCGTTAAGGTTCATATATTCATTTATTTATTCTCAAGCTTACCTAATAAACATTTATTAGGCACCTATTGTGCCTGGGAGATATAACTATATATCTATATCTATATCATCTATATCTATATCTATATCTATATCTATCTATCTATCTATCTATCTATCTATCTATCTATCTGTGTGTAATTTTTTTTTCTTGAGATGGAGTCTCACTATGTAACCCTGGCTGGCCTGGAATTCACTATGTGGACCACGTGGCATCGAACTCACAGTGATCTGCCTGCCTCTGCTTCCTATATGCTGGGAACTGTGCACAATCATGCTTATGATTATCTTAAAAAATTTTTACACATTTTTGTTTGTGTGTGTGTGTTTCTCTTTGTGCACACACACATATGCACATCGTGGTATGCACAGAGAGGTCAGAGGACCACTTTTGGGACAGGTTCTCTTCTTCTACCATGTGGGCTCCAGGACAGGAGGGTGATGGCTTCTTATTTCTTCGTGTGGCACACGGGAAGGAGGGGACATCTGAGGAGGCAGGTCTGGGGCCAGGGCAAACTCTGCAACTCCATGTTCATCTGTTTGGGGATGTGATTTGGGAAGCAGTCTTCAGAGCTTGGTGGCCTCTGGAGGCTTTCCCTGGATACCCAGCTTCATCACTGGTTAAACCGAGGCCCAGAGAGAGAAGCAAAGCCCTGGCTGAGGCCTGCTGGGTCAGTGCCACTTCCTTCTGAGCACCTGCAGGGAAGTCACAGATGGAAGCCAGCAGCAGGCCAAGGTCTTCTGTGTTTCCTTCCTTTGTTCCCTGGAGTATCATTCTGGACCAGTGTCTGGACACACCTGTTGCTCTGTGTGGGACTTTGGTTTTTTAAGACTGATTCTTCCTGCCTTGTATCCTAGGGAGATTTAGAAATAACAAATATCCTTGGAAACAAGGTTTGGGGGTTACATTAGTTAGGGAAACTGGGTTTCACGCATTAAACAGATCTCTCTGCTGCAGGACCATGGAACCTTTAGTAGAGCAAGTCATTCTCCAAGAGGGCCCTCCTGTGCACATGGCCCCCCTCAGGCACCAGAGCAATGAATATCCTTTCTGTAGAATGTCATCTGTCTCCCATGGCTAAGGGAACAATCTTTGGAGCAGGGTTGGCCCCTGAATGTCTTGCTTAAGGCCTTCCTTTCATTTTGGGGCAAACTGAGGTCTGAGGGATGGGAGGGATGGCTTGGCTGAGCTGACAGGAGATCTCAGTGATCAGGACCCCTGCTGAGGTCCTTACGGCCTCTGCCTCCTGTTCATGCACTCCCATGGTCCAAACTCCGAGGCTGGAGCCGTTACTTCTCCTTTTTTAGGGACTCTTCTGGAAAGGGATGGGGTGGGGGTGCCTGGGGTTGCCTGTATGCCTGTGTGAGCCTCTGTTTTGGGGCTGGGAGAGCAACCTTTTCTCTTTTTCCAGTCTCAGAAGATTTCCAGTCTCAGAAGCTGCACTGAGGACCCAATTGGATTCTGACTGAAAATCGGCCCTGCTTCTGATTGTTCCACAGTGAAGTCATTTGTGGGCTGGTGGGGATCATGTCTGTTTGGTGGTAGTCACAGTGATAGGAGCTTCACGAGTCTAGAGACAAGAGCCATCACCGGCCTTCTGGCCCTGTGTGGCTGACTTAGTTGACCCGTGCTCAGCGGAGAGGCAGCCCAGGCTGTGCAGGGAGGCCTCAGGCAGGCAGCCCATTTATAACAGTTTCCTGTGGCTCCCTTACAGGGACCTCTACTTGACACACAGAACCCTCTCAACATTCCTGCAATAGCAATTTATGGAGAGTTCCATGGGGCCAGGACTCTTTTGAGGCCCTGGGTGGGCAGAAGGCCAAAGTCTCAGCTGGGATTCTTGGGGAGGCAAGGCCTGAGACTTGGGTGAGGTGGAGCTGATTGCAGGAAGCAAGTGAGAAGCAGGGAGATCAGACACCATCGAAGGAAGGAAAACCAAGACAAGGGTAACCAAAGGGGCCGTGGTGGCCATCATACTTCAGGTCACTGGCTTTCCTGGGATAAGAATAGAACTGCCAGCTCACTACTGGTTTCTCTCCCCCTAGCTGCACATTTGCCTCCGGGCTTAACTTCTGCACTATGGCTACGGTGATTAGCCAGAGTAGGCTCCATATTCACACACATGCAGGTGTAAGGCAGACAGTGTCCGGTCAGGTAAGAGTGAAGTCACCTGGCACTGGCCACTGAGCATGCTCCTAAGTTAGAGGTGGGACTAGGGTACAATGAGGGGAACTCAGGGCTATCTGCCATAGACCGTGGAGAAACTGGACAGCTTCAGGCCAGGACAAATGGAACATATAGTGGGTTCCACCCTCTGCCTGGCACACGGCCTCCACATGTCTTCCTTAGTCCACTGACTGTTGTCTAAGAGTTGTAACATTATAGCTTCCTGGAACAGACAGTTGGGAATCTGACATTCCCATTCTATGTCCTGGGCAGGGAGCTTTAGCCCTAGAACATTCCTAAGAAGGGCCTTTGGATTCCAGAAGTCATATGGCTTCTTGAGAAACTGGGTTCGAAAAGTAAGCTGGACTTTCTCCCACAGAGGCTGGACTATGAATACAGGTTTCAAAACCACGGCCCTGACAGTGTTAACACCTTGGCAGTGATCCTGCTTGACCTCTGAAGTGGCTCTTGTCATCTGGGGCCTCCCCATGGGTGGGTAGCTGACTGATATGGAGACCCTGGAGCAGGAGTTTGGGAAATGCCTCCTGTGCTGAGAAGCTGTGCTGTGGAAATGAGCATCCTCATCCTCCAGCAAATTCCTCGATTCTTTCCAGGGCCAGCAGAGCACTGTCAGCCAGAGTCCCCGTGCAGGTGGCGTTGATTCTCTTTGTATCATACAGGGCTGTTTCCTGGTTGAAGGGGCCCAGCTCCCTGCTCAGCAGTGTTGTGTTGAAATAGCTGGAGTGGAAATGCGTGTCCTTATCTGCTTTCTAGGGTGGTTCCCCGGGTGTGTGGGGACAGTGACACATCCGGATTTTGTTGGAAGGTGGAGCATGATCACCCTCTTTGGGTCAGAACTGGGAGGAGGTGCTCAAGAGGATGCTCTAGTGCCTGTGTTAGGGCTGGGGGGTCAGGTAGGGGCCTATTGTTAGCAGGGACAGCTATGGGCCGAGAGGGCTGGGCAGGGGTGAAGGCAACAGGACATTGCAAGTGTAGAGCCAAACAAACAAACAAACAAACAAACAAGGTGAGTTTATTTTGGCTCAGTTTAAGAAGGGTTACAATGCATGGCAGCAGGAGGTCCTGCTGGCCCCCCTGAACTTGAGGCAGCTGGTTACAGCATCCCCTGTCAGGAAGCGGAGCTCCGTGAATGCTGGTGCTCAGCTGGTTTCTCCTCTCATTAGTCCCTAACTCTAGCTGTGGGATGATGTCACCCACATCAGGGTGGGTCTCCCCTCTTCAGCTAAACCTTTCTAGAAATACCCTTGCAGACACATCCAGAGGTGTGTTTCCATGGTGATTTTAAATACAGTTAAGTTGGCAATTAATATTAATCATAACAGGTCACGGTGCAGTTGGTGAACTTCCACAAATTGGATTGCTGGGCAGGAGCTCAAGGTTGGTTCTTACACTTCTTCCCATCTGGGTCAGGCCTGTGGTTAGAGGCTCAGGTCCTACCCAGAAGACATGAGTATCAGTTCTTGAGTATTTCAAGGACGGGGGAAGAACATTTATGTAGGAAGTCAGATTGGGATGAGAATATGATTCCATTGGTTGAGGGGACCACTGTTGGGAAAGAAGAAAATGATTGAGGCCAGGATTAGGTACTCTGGAAGTACTAGATGGGCTGAAGAGATGGAGGGTCTGGTCAGCAGTATAGAGAGCTCCTACCTTGGAGAGGGGTTGTTCACCCACAAACACCCTATGTGAGGGTCCAAAGCCAGGTGAAGTCTTGGACTCACCCTTGCTGGGCCACAAGGATTAAATGAGAGACAAGGCTTGATCCAGGGAAGCCAATCAGATCTCTCTCCGAGGAGTCTGGGATTGGTTCCGTGGAGGAGGGCACTGGAATGGAGACAGTAAGGTTTGATGTCTGAGCAAAGAGACTGGCAGGTGAGGGAGGGAAAGAGACAGATGGCAAAGGGAAACACAGAGAAGGATCTAGGGCTGGGGCAGGGGAGTTGAAGCAGCTCATTCGGCCAGCATCAGGTCCCTGTTCCCATACACGCGCTTTCTTCCATACTTTTGTTTCCTTGAAATAGTTCCATGCCTCTGGTTAAAGCCTTCTTCGATTTTCTTTTTCTTTTTGTGTGTGCACGTGCATGCAGAGGTCAGAGGTCAGCCTTTGGTGTCATCCCTGAGGAACTCTGCCCACCTTGTTTTTGAGGCAGGGCCTCTCTTTAGTCCATGATACCAAACTGGCTAGACAACCAGCTTCAGAGTTCAGTCCATCTCTGCCTCCTCAGTGCTGGAGTTATAAAACTGTACCACCATGCTAGCTTTTTGATATGGGATCCGTGGATCTAATTCAGGTCCACATGCTGGAAAGGCAAGCACTGTAATGTCTGTGCCCTGAAGTCCTCCTTTGTGAGCATGTCTGGGGTAGACTGGGCCTCTCATACAGTACCTTCTAACAGTCTTCTGACAGCAGACTCGAGCCAGGGGAACCAGCTGTTGATAACTCTCAGTGTCCAGCCGCAGCTGCAAAATAGAGGAAAAGCCCCTGCTGGCAAGCAGGGAAGGGCAAGGGTGCAGGCGGTGCAAGGGGCCTGGAACTCGTGGGGGCAGTTTTTGAATACCCATGAGATACCCACAAACCTGCTTGTGAATGGTCAGCAACTTTCAGTGGGCTCCGGCTTGACTGCTCTTTCTTGATGGGTTCTAGTTTTTCACCTTATTGGTGTGCTCACATTCAGCCAATCAGGGCCCAGCTGGCCCCCTATCGATTTGGGCTTTGGAACATAGGCTATATTAGAATTTAATGGAGAAGGGAGAGACAACTGCCTTCAAGACTCACTGGAGATGGGTCCCCAGCCCCCATTACCTAAGACTTCCTGCCTTATTCAGGGAGCTTGCTTGAGCTGGCATCAGGGATTGCAGGCTGAGGGGACCCTACATTTTGGTTGTGGATGGGAATTCATTCCAGCAGCCATTTCTGGCCTCCAGGTATGGAGACCCATGGACCACTTCGGAGACCTGATGCTCTCTGGAAATGTGTGAGTGCTGGTGTGCTGGCTAGTTTTATATCAATTTGACACAAACTAAAGTCATTGGAGAGGAGGGAGCCTCAATTAAGACAATGCCTCCATAGGATCTGGCTGTAGACAGGCAAGCCTGTGGGGCATTTTCTTAATTAGATAGAGGAGGGCCCTGCTCATTGTGGGTGATGTCACCCATGGCTGGTGGTCCTGGATGCTATAAGAAAGCAGGCTGAGCAAACCATGATGAGCAAGCCAGTAAGCAGCACCCCTCCATGGCCTTTGCGTCAGCTCCTGCCTCCAGGTTCCTGCCCTGTTTGAGTTCCTGCCCTGACTTACCTCAGTGATAAGCTGTTCCCTGGAAGTATAAAAGAAATAGACTCTTTCCTCCTCAAATTTCTTTTGGTCATGGTGTTTCCTTACAGCAAAAAAATCCCCTAACTAAGACAGCTGCTAACACTTTTCAGAGGCACAAACCTGCTTTGCAAACTCTGTCTTTTGGATGGCATTCCAAGGGCTTTAATTAAGTTAATTCATCCTGTTTAAAGTTATTAATCCTCAGTTGCCAGTGAAGTACCTGCTGTTTGTACTTGTCACTGTCTGCTCACCCCATTCTTGGAGGAACATGGGACAAGAACCTAGGTGGGGACAGGAGGTGGTCTCTGTCAACCACCCCATCTGATGTGAATAGAGTCAGTCACCGGCATCTGAGCATTTGTGGGAGAGAGGTGTCTTTAGTGCCATGACAGAGCAGAAGCCTGTGAAAGAAGGAGGGGGTCTTGCTGCTTTCTGAGTGGCTAGAATGTGCTGGTGTCCATCAGCCCACCTTTCCCATCTTCCTGGAGAAGAGTAGACAGAGGAGCTCCCTGCGCAGTGGAGAGCAACAGCATGGAGGGTGTCTGGGCCTGTGAAGAAGGACCGAAGATTCCATTCTCAGCCTAGAGAGAATCAGTCATCCAAGGACACTGGTTAGCTCAGTCACTGCGAAGAGGAGACAATCTTCTGTGGTGTTAGGGTCTCTCCCAAAGTTAAGGATTCATTTTGGACTCAGAGTAGGAGATACCTCCTGGGAGTGCCTGTTACAGCATTGGTGACCTTGGGAATAGGAAACTCCCTGTTTCTGCGGTGGAAGAACCCCTCAGAAGGGCATTATGGGGCATACAAGTATGGAGTCAATGTCATGTATTGTGGGCATCAAAAAGAACATCTTTCTGTACTGATGGGTCCCAGGCCTAGGCCATGATGAGGAGTACCAGCCAATAGTGGGATCTGAAACTCCCCCCTGGCTGGAGGACAGGCAGGTGAGTCTCAGAGCCACACAAACCAATGGGCAGCAGAAGCCGAGGAGGAGGAAGAGGCATGTCTCAGGGATGGGGAGGTATGGTGACAGAGAAACGTGAGGAATCAATAATGTGAAGAATCAACAGCGCCATTGAAAAGGGACTTGGAAGGGTGAGGTTGTAGATCAGATGATAGAGTGTTTGCCCAGCCTGCATGAAACCCTGGGTTCCGCCCCCAGCATCACACATACAGGACACAGTGGCACATGACTGCAATGCCAGTGCTTGAGAGGTAGAATAAGAGGACCCGGAGGTCAAGACAGTTCTCAGCTACATAGAGAGTTTGAGGCCAGCCTGGCTTACACGAGACCCTGACTCCAAAACAGAACTAGAAAAATGTGACTAGAGGAGCTGTGCAGAGCAACCGCCTCCCTTTGCTTCTTACGATTCTAGGAAGATGGGCAAGGACTAGGGTGATCTTGGAGTTGGGCGTCTCCCTAAGGGTGGGGTATGTCTGGAGCAGAGGGACCATTGGTTAGAAATACAGAAGAGGCCTGAACACTATGAATGCCATGCCTTATTCCTTTCTTGTTTCGGGCTCTGGGACTACCTTCCTGGTCAGGTATCCAGTATTCTGGAAGGCCTGTCTCCCTGCCAATCTCAGGATGCTTGGTACTCACCCTCCCACCCCTGAGCCTTTCCATCAAAATTTGACCCAGAACATGCTTCTGTAGTGGATGCTCGAGTGCCCCAGCTCTGCTAATTTTAGATCAACGGGGGGAATAGGCTGTTAGAGGAACTGGGTTAAAATGGCTGAGGTGCATGTCTGGAAGGCAGGTTACACACCAGAGGCCGTCCGGCTGCTTGGGAAACAGCCTCTGTGAGGGAAGGGGCCAGAGGAGCACACAGTATCAATTTCTGCCTGCTGGCTTTCCCAGAAAACAGCTCGAGTGGAATTTCTCGGTGGAACCAACTCATTTACTCAGCTTGGCAAAGTGGATGGGGGCCCTGGCCATTTCTGGGGCAGCTGCATTCCGGCAGCTCTTCGTAATTATCTGTCAGTAATTATCTGCTAAGACGTTGGTAAACAGCAGCCTGTTTAACCATCTTTGAAGAATTAAATCATTACATTTATTGCCCCATCTACTCACTATTAACCTCCTAAGAGGCTTTTCCACCTCAGAACTGGGGCTTCCATCTGATAAACTCTAAGGAAAGCGTAAAGCCCAGTGGCCTGGTGGGCGGGCGGAAGCAGCTGTCCTGGGGTGGTTGGCAGGAGGTAAATCTTGTTGATTAAGGCATTCCATCAGCCAGGCTGTGTCAGGCATCCTCTTGTGGTTGGATCCCTGACAATGGCAAAAGCTTTTCAGGAAAGTAGAAGCTTTGCTCAGGGAACAGACAGCTAAGCAGCAAAAAAACAAAACAAAACAAAACAAAACAAAACAAAACAAAACAAAAAAACAAAAAACAGCAGTGGTTCTCAACCTTCCTAATGCTGTGACCCTTTAATTCAGTTCCTCATGTTGTGGTGACCCCCAACCAGAAAATTGTTCTTGTTGCTACGTCATACCTGTAATTTTGCTACTGTTATGAATCATAACGTAAATATCTATGCTTTCTGATGGTCTTAGGTGGCTCATTTGACCCAAAGGGATCGTGACCCATAGCTTGAGAACTATTGGCCTGGAGGGTTCTGTCGTAGATCAGTGGTAAGAAGGCAGGCTGATATTCAGTGTGCATCTGCTGGGATGGAGGGATGGCGTAATTCATGCTGTATGGGGCTGTGAGCTCCCAGATGAAGGGGAATGAGGAGGTCCTTGGCTTCTTTGGAGCTTAGCTACTTCAGTGAAGGTCAGATAAAGATCAAGTTGTGAGTTCAGTTGGGGTTTGTCCTGCCATTCACCTTGCAATTGCACTTTCATTGTTTGGATGGCCACAAGCTGTAAGCTACGAAGAAGAGCCCATTGTAGGATCTAATGGCCCCTGACTCATAAGGTCTCTGATCCAGAGATTGCTAGCTCCTCCCTGGGACAAGCTCAGAGGCCATGGTATGTTCATATAACATTGGCTGTCCTCCTAGTCATCGTCCTGTTGGGTAGTGTTTTCTAGCTGAGGGGATTTGGATGTGACAGGTGTAGGGGTGATCTTTGCTCTGAGCTGTGTCCAGGAGCACGGGGCAGAGAATGCCAACTAAGCCATCGCCAAGAAGCTTCTGGGGGCTCCTCTGCGTGCGTGTTAAGTGCCCTGTAACATGATGTGATGGTCAGTTTTGACAGGATTTGAAGAGACAAGTCTCTGGGCATGCCTGTGAGGACATTTCTAGATTATGTTTGTTGAGACAGAAGACCTGCCCTGGCTGTGGGTGGTGCCATTCCACGAGCTGAGATCTGTATGAGAAGGATAAACTGGGCCGAGCGCCGGCATTTGACACTCTCTGCTGCCTGACTGCAGACGCAATGTGACCAGCTAGCTGCCTTGTACTTATGACACCATGACTTCCTAGTCATGATGGGCTGTGTCCTCACAAAAATCCCTTCATCCCTTGATTTGATTTTGCCAGACATTGTCTTATAGCAACTGGAAAGGTAGCTAACTTTCCTCTCAGTAATAGCAAATTACCTACTGAGAGGTAGGTTGATAGTGAATGTCTGTGGGGCTTCCGGCAGAGCTTTAGGGCTGAGTGCCTATCATGTGCCAGGCCCTAAGTTAAACAGGGGATGCTTGATGCTTAGGAACCTAGAGAAAGTCTATGTTCTCAAGCGGAGGTTGGCCTTGAGCGGAGGATCATCATTGTACACTGTGACCAGAACTATCAAGAATGGACAGCTAGGCCTCTGAGCTCAGTGTGCTGGTTTGAATAGTTGATGGAGACTAAGGCCTATTTTCTTGGCTTACACCTTAAGCCCCGAAGCCATCATGTGTGAGGTGAAATTAGAGGCAATGAATAGGCAGGATCGATGTAATTTCACTTGGGAAGAGGTCATTGTCATGGTTCATTCTCGAAATCACTTCTGCACTGCCCCTCTCCATCCCCCTTTCTGACAATCTAGAAACTTAAGGTACAGGAGTGGAACTCCAAAAAGCCCCAAGTTGGACGGCAAGGCTGATCAACAGAGTTTTTGATTACATAAATAATTTTACATGCAAGGACTTAACAGAAAAACCGAGCGATCACTGTTTTAACATCAGCTATTGCCGTACTCAGTCTGAGAAGTGATCAGGGCTTGATGCTCTGTCCCTTTCCAGAATGGCTGGCGGGAGATTAGGATAAAAATGTTAATCACCCCAAATCTCTAGAGCTTGAGAGCTCTAATTATGTACTGGTGTGTCGTCCCTCAGTGAACACGGGTGTGCAGAAAGACCAAGACCGAGAAGCCATCACTGAAGGAAGCCCCCAGGTCCCAGGCACTTCCTGCCTATCCCACGGCTACCATAGGAGTCCTTTTACTCTCATGGAACCTTTTGTTCTATGACATTTGGGTTCCCCCTCCCTCTTCTTTGTGGCTCATTTGCTCCCATACCTTGGGCTCCTTTGTGCCCCAGCTCTGGTATGTTTTATGATTTGTAAGGGAACACCTTTGGGACAAGCTATCCCCTTTCTATTGTGGAGGGGCCTCTGCTGTTGGGATTTGCTGTTACTGAGAGGAAAGGCCTTGCCA
>CABHPP010130442.1:0-39982 GCA_902168425.1 Peromyscus attwateri | reverse complement strand
GAACTAATAGATTCACCAGATCTAGGCATAAAGGGTTGGAAGCCTGAGATTTCATACAGGGAGAGTGGGAACAATAGGGTGACCATCTTCGGGTAAAGGCCGCAGATGCATTGGATGGTTTAGAGCTAGAAGGCCTGGCACTATCTGAATCCACTCTTAAAAACCTGTTAGATATCCAAGTAGAGATATCAAACAGTTGAACACCCAGGAGAGAGATCTAGCCAAGAGACACACTTGTGGGGTCATTGGCAAGAGGCCTGGATCCAAGCTGAGATACTGAATGAGCGAGTGTCGTCTACGGCCATACCACCCTGAATGCGCCCGATCTCGTCTGAATGAGCGAGTGTCACAGACAGAACAGGAAAAGAGACCCTTGGTGGAAGCCAAACAAATGAGAAGATGAAAGGCAATGAGACAGTGTCTAGAGCCTCTGAAACTCCATTCTCTTCCCCTGGTTAGAAAAAAAGCTTGCTGTCAATCATGGGAATAAACCCCATTTTGATCCCTTGGGTTAATGAGCCCATCCAGGTGAACCCCCTCCACAGACTCAAAGACTGTGCTGCACATAAACTTGACTAGGAGGAGTAGCATTGACCCAGAGTTATGCACCATTAATGATTAGCTGAGCCCTCAGAGGCTACTTGGTTTTGATCTGGAAACCGTCCACTTCAGTGCTGTTTTCTTCTCCAGGGCTACAGGAGCTCTGGAACTACCTCCCAAGAGGGAAGTAGACCAAGCTACCTCCAGAGAGAGTTCCAGAAGAGGCTTGGCAGGTGAGTGTTCATGCAAGATACAGAAGGGGTAGGGGCATGAATCATGATGACCCTCACCAGTCCTAAGGAGTAATAGCTAGCAAGGAGAGTGAAAACTCCCAATGGAAGTCATCTTAAAACTCCTAGGAGCCACAAAGGAAATGTCACAGGGTCTTACTTGGGGGACAACATTGGATAGAGGAAGAGGCCTTCAGCCAATTAAAAGTAGGGGACTAGAGAGCTGGGCAGGGGTGTAGACAGAAGCTGTGAGTAACTGGAGTTGAAGAAGTATATGCTTATTTGAAGAGGTGAGGCCAGAAGATAAGGAGGAGTCAGCCACCAAAAGGGAGAGAGCAGCAACCATGAAGGCACTAGGTTTTGCTTGCCAGGCCTGGGAAGGAAATTCTCACCTCTTCTTTGAAGAAAGCAGGAGAGAACATGTCAGTGCCACAGACCAGCACTCTAATGGCCTCTGCCTAGACCAAGGGGCTGGGAATCCAACCAAGAGGATAGATTGTTGGCTGGATTATCTGACTCAAAGGTCATTAGGCTTAAAATTCTGCAGTCTCATCCAAGAGCACATGACAGAATTCAAAGACCAGTGTATATAGCCTTGGAACACCTTTCCCTGGAGCTAATAAAGCTGAAAGCAGTAATATCAAGGCTATAATTCTGTAAGTTGCTGTTTACATTATATCCTGCACTGTACATGCACAGTTTTTCAGATATGCCACTCCAAACTAACTCCAGTGAACAAGTGTATTAGTCAACAGTTGATGCATTAGCAAGCATCCCAAGCATTTCCTAGCTTTCAAACATACACATATTCCCTTCTAAATGCAGATCTAGGATGTGCCTACAAAACTTAGTTGAGAAATAACTGAAGGCTGGAAGTGGCCACACTGGGGCTTAGCTTAGTTCCTTATGTCATTTAGGACCCAGGAAGAAGGTTGGTGCTCATCTGAGGCACATGTAGTTCTCATGGAAAGCCCCAGAAATGGCGGTAGGGAGATGGCAGAGTGGGTATGAACACATACAGCAATATCATGAGAACATGAGTTCAGAAGCCCAGCATGTATGTAAAAAACTGTGTGTCTGTGTGAGCTCAGTGCTGGGGGGGGTGGGTAGAGATAAAAGGATCACTGGGGCTCTCCGGCCAGCAAGCCTACCTGAGAAATGGCAGGTTCTAGAGCCACTTAGATGCCCTGTCACAGGGGAATAAGACATAGAGAAAGTTACTCAATGTCTTCCTCTGGCCTCTGCATGCACTCACAGGCATGCTCATGTGCACACCTGTGCATGCATATTCATACAGTGCACGGGCACACACACACACACACACACACACACACACACACAGAGTGGGGGTAGAAATGTAAATGACCAACCCATACTCACCCTATTAACCAGAGCATATCTCACTAGCCAGTCAAAGTCAACAAGAGAGGAATATGGGTTCTCCCTCTACGCTGCACTGAGAAGTCATGTGGCAATGAGTAGAGTGATATAATCCTACTACAGGAAGAAAACAGATTAATGGGAGCCACAAAACAATTCACCACTCGTACTTTAGGCTAAAATGGTGTGTCACCTGGGATTGGAAATCCACAGAACTGCTGCAGGAGCTGGAGGGGGTGCTTTAGGAGAATGGTGCACAGAAGGAGACTGAACCAGGGACTCAGTGTCAATTAAATCCGCTCACAAATGCAGCCAATCAACCCTAGTGGATGGAAACAACTCTCCTCACTAGCTGATGGTGAGTATCACAATCTAGTAGGAAAGAGCTCACCTCCATCACCTCCTTTCTTCACAGCTCTGATCATGCATTGGCTGTGGAAAATTCCAAGATATTGTGCCCTCTGGGGTACTGAAATGTTCAGCCGTACATTCCATATTAATACCAAGAAACTAATGTCCATACAGTGGGGCCACCAGGAAGTACCTGCCAAGTCCAACTTCGCTAGTGATGTGATAGATCACTGGGCCAACATGGAGAAGGTAACTGGAGAGAGAATGGCACAGTTTGATTGACTTCATTCATTTATCAATTCATTTGGTTGAGATTTACAGGATGCTTGCTATGTCTCAGACACTATAAGGAGCTGGGAACAGGATGTTCATCTTCCTTGAAGTAGCATAGGGTGACTGGGGAGAAAGAACGGCAGAAGAGCTCTGGGGTTCTGTCAGAGAAGCATCATCTGCGGTTGTCAGTGGTAACTGCAGAGACTCACAGCTGGTCAATGTGCTTAGAATTAGTGATTGTCGAATGCTCCATAAATAGGACATTTCTATCACCCCCTCAGAGGTTCGGGAAATATTATGGAAGAAGGGACAGAAAGAACAAAAGAGGTGGGGTGTGGAATATAATTTCTGGGTATGAGATGGCCGTGGCTCTCTTGAACTCACAGTAACTAGTAATTAATTTACCTGTACTAGATTTCACGGAGTAGGGAGGAGCTCAAGGGGTCCCACCTCTCCCGGAGGATTTATATGCAGTTAAAGGTTAATGAGGGACCAAGAGACATTTTGTTCAGCAGTGTAGCCACTAGTAATGTGCTCATGCTCCTATAACAAACATTTCCCCATGCTCCTAGAAGTAATCCTAATAAAACTTACTGGGACACACACACACACACACACACACACACACACACACACACACACACCATAAAAGTCAAAGAAGAACCAGTTAGGAGGAAGAGAGATATCAAGAGGAGTGGGAAGGGATGGGAGGGGGCAGAAGAAGAAGATAGGAGAGTGAAGATGATTGAAATGCATGTGCACATGTATGAAAATGTTGTAATAAAACTTATGGTTGTGTATAATAATACATGCTCCTACAAATATTTTTAAAAAGAAGGTCAGAGGCACATGGGACACTGTAGTGAACCTAGCAACCCCCAAACACACTCTCTATTGTGACTTCCAGCATGAACTAAAGAGTAGTGGGCTGGGGCATGGGTGAACTTGTTGCGGACTGAGCATGTAGTGCCCACTAGGCTCAGTGTAAACACTTGGTCTCCAGCTGGTGATGACGGCTTGGGGAGTGATGGAAGCTTTAAATGGTAGGACTAGAGGAAATAGGTCACTGGGAACATAACTCTGGGGTCTCTGCTTCTCTCTTTGCTTCCTACCTGTCACAAAGTGAGTAGCCTCAGTCAGACACTCCTCCTGTCCAGATGCCCTGCCTCACCACAGGCTCAGAGTCAATGGATCCAAGGAATATTTACTGAAGCCTCTAAACCCAGGAGCTAAGGGAAATATTAAGGTGTTTATTACAGTGATGGCCAGTCTGATTAACACAGATCATAGGAAGAAATCAACAACAACTCAAGATTGAACCAGTTTCTCAGAAAGCTAGGCCACGTGTCTCTGCCACCAAAGAGTGCAAGTAGGATGTCCGCTCAGCAGAGTATAAAAGAGCTTCAGCATAAAAGATGGAGAGGAGGTGGAAACTTCCAAGTCTCTTGTCCATCTCTGAGTTTATTTGCTACCAGCCCGCCACTGCCTTCACCTAAAATACATTTCTAGAAAATGGACCAGATCATCTAGGCTAAGGCAAGAGAAAGTCTGGACTTGACCAGCATGGGCATCAAACAGGACTATCTAAAGGGAGCTGTGATAATGGTGCAGTTCTGAGGTCCTGGCACTGTGACACAACCTTAACATGGAGATTGCAGCATTCTGTGTTGAAGACGGAACAAGGTGCAAGGTTGTTGTGGGAACCTTCTTGGGAGACTACAGCAGTATGTAGTTCATCCCAGACAGACAGTGCAATAACAGACCAAAGAGCTGATAAGATCTAAGTCAAGATTGATGAAACAATGAGCATGTTATGAGGGTTTTTTATAGCATGTGGGTAAGGAGTTACAGGAGGATGAGTAACTCAAAGATACATGAAGCCCTGAGCTCTTATCACTGATGCTCCTTGAGCAACTTTCAGGCAACTGCAGCACTAGCAACTGTTTACTGCTTATATAACAACCGGGACTGGCTTCTAGAAGATTCACATACCTTGTGCATCTTGTGGGCTTGGACTTCATTCTTAAATGCCATATTCTGTAGATCTCTGAAGTGTTTGCAGATGACCTGTTTATCTAAAATATATTTCTATTTGACTTTGAAAACATACCTAACCTGACAAGTTCCATTGTAATAGGTGACTAAATACTAACCTGCATTTCTTTATGTCCTAATTAGTTATTAATAATAGCTTTCAAGTACTAGCAATTTGCATTACATTGTTAAATGAGCTGTATAGGTACAATACCTTGAACAAGATTAGAAATATATGTACAGTATTTCCTAACAAAATTAATCTCAAATTTGTATCAATATACAATTCAATATAAAATATTTAAAATTAGTAGTTGCTTTCTAAAAGTAGATTCAATAACCTACCTTTTATCATATCCATATTCTATCTTTTTTCAGAGTAGATTCAATAATCTACCTTTTATCTTATATCTATATCCTCTTTTTTCTTCTTTTTCAAACAAGAATCCTAAATCTAATCTCCTTTGTTTAACCTTTTTCTTTTTCTTTTTTTTTTTTTTTTGGCCATTATCAATTAACAACTTGTAACCAATCATCCAAAACAATGACAATTATCCATAACCCATTGAATGAACGAAAACCACCCATCTCACCCCTTGGGAATGTGGGCATCTTGTTTTTAAAATTACTTCCTGCTGTCTGAGGGCAATGGCATCTTTAGGGGATCCTAAAAAGAAAAGTTTGGGTTAATTGTCAAGTCCTGGGAGAGGTAGCTAAATCAATTGTTGTCCAGTCTCTGCATAATGGGAAAATGCAAGGCTTGTCTCAAGTCCTGGCTAGAGTAGTCTCTGAGGCTGGATCATCTCAGCTAGCCACCTTGAAATTTTCCTGAGCAGTTTGTAGTCCAAAGCCGATCTTTGAGTGGTGTTTGTCAGCTTGGTGGCATTATCATCGTCCTGATGGAATCATCATCGTTGTGTAGCCCCATCATCTTTTTGGAGACTTCAAAGTCACTGTTAGGCATGGTCATGGTTCGCTGCAGAAAACTGATAAATACTCAAACCCAAAATCATGTACAGGAAGCGTGATGAAGCCCTTTTTCTAGAATTAGTTAATACTCTATATAACCATTAATATCATGACAAAATTTTAAAATATATATATATATATATTAATCTTATAAATTTTGACATAAATTTCATACCTTAAGAAAAGTTTTAAAGAATCAAAATAAAACCAAAGAATTATGTGATTAGTGGCACTAGAATAGTCCCTTAATTTTGGTTTTTCTTCTGTCCCTTATCAGGTGGCTCTTCTGACATGATACAGAGATTTTGCATTTTCTTTTACCAAGCATGCTTGGGTTTAGAGAAGGAAAGAGCCATGGTCCACCTCCAAAGCCAGCCTTAATTTTTAATTGAATTCGTACTACATAAAGACCATTTGTATTATGTGTCTGTAGATAACAGTAGAAACAAACATTTAGAAAGACTTATGAAATTTTATCCTGTTAGATATGTGATATATCAATAGGCCAATTTACTCTTTCTCTTGAGACATTTTTTTTTCTGGATGACTTGTCCTTTTTCTTCAGATACCTCATTTATCCAGTGTTCTTCAGATTCCTTAATCTTCATTCTCCTGAAAGACAAAAACAAAACCGTTCCCCAACCCTAACTTTGGGGAGGTTCCATATCTACTAATCTTTATCAATTCTGATTTATGGTTTCTCCTTAAATTTTTGTTCTCTTTTCTATAGCTGTTCTATCACCCTGAGCAGTATGGTATTTTACAACAGACATTAGGTTCTTTAATTGCTTTGGGAAGGAGTTTCTTCAATGATGGCAGGAAAGGACTGAACCAAATTTGTCATGGGGGCCTGCAAGAGGCCCCTCAGGGAGTTTCCCAAGGGCAAAGGCAAAGGATTACCTTGTCTGTCCCTTGCAGATCTATGTTCATTAGTCCAATGCCTACCTTTGCCATACCTTCTGCATAATCCAGAAGGGAGGGGCATTCTGTTGGGATATTCCTTGAAAAAACATTGTTTCTAGGAATGCCCTGTTTACAGTCTTTTTTTAGGTGACCTTGTTTACCACATTTGAAACATCTGACATTACTATTTTTCTTCAAACCTCTGGAAATCACCTCTCCTAGCCAAGTATCATCATGGTTATGAGATTCAGTACTGACTATATCTCAGATCCATTCTTCCAAGGGTGCTGATCTTGCCTTTAACAGCCTAATTACCCTTTTGCATTGTGCATTAGCATTTTCAAAAGCCAGAAATTCAATTATTATCTGTCTAGCTTCTGAATTTGGTATCATTCTATTTACTGCTGAAGTCAATCTTTGTAAGAAATCAGTGAAAGTTTCTTCTGGGCTCTGCATAACTTTTGGAAATGACTCAATTTTCTTTCCTACTTCTTCAATTCTGTTCCAAGCATTCAAGGCTGCCATTCAGCATAAAGCCAGGGTGTGGTCATCATATAGACATTACCTTTATACATTAGCATAATCTCCCTCTCCAAAAAGCTAGTCTTGGAAGATTTCCATACCTCTAGCCCTACTTCGTTGTTCAATGGTCTTAGCCTCATCCTTCCACAGGTTTTCCATTGTAACTGGGGACCAGCTTCTAAGACAGCTGTAACCAAATATCTGTAGTCTTGTGGGATAATTTTATTACAAGTTGACCATGAGTTTAACATCTGCTTCACAAAAGGTGAATGCATACCATATGACACTATAGCTTCTTTGAATCTCCTCAAATCTAACATTTGCATAGGAGTCCAGTCAGCTCTTACATAGCCTTGAGCATTTGGCAGTTCCTGTAAGGTTACTGGATAGATTAAGGTTGGCTATTTGAAAGCCTTAGGCTGTTTCTCTGTAAACATATAATGCAATGCTGAGATTGGTTCACCTTTAAATTCTTCTGTCTGGGTCTCAATATCTCTATGATCTGTTTTAACAAGTTTTTCTAAAACTTTAATTTTGGCAGTCTTATTAACCAACTTTTTTAATGATAAAACAAAAATGATCAAACAAATAATATTATAATTGACATTACATCTGTCCCATCAACATTAATTATCCTTTCATTTAATTGTTCCATTTTCAGACTGTTTAATGTATAGTCAGAGACTAAATGCCTTCCATTGTGAAAATGTTTCCCATTTTTAATGTGGGAAAAAACTTTCTTTTAACTAATCCCAATTGACTCACCAAGTCTGCTGACAGTGATGATTCAGATGACGTTGTGGCAGCAGCCCAAGGAGGGGTCCCAGAGAAAGCCATGACCCACTGGGAGAGGGAAGAAGCCAAAGAGCCAGCAGTCTGCATGGGGGAACATGCAAAAACAGCTAATCCTGGCATGTTTGGAGCCTGAGCCTGGGGAATTTGCTGCAGAGAGGCTGCAACAAAAACTTAGCCAGCAGGTTAGGGACTCCAGCCTACATGGGATGGAGACTCCAGCTGCTTGCAGCTCAGGCCTGAGCTGGGGCCTGCAAGGCCACAAGCAAGTGGCTTTTTCATGAATTTGTGCTCCACAAGTTGGGCACTAGATGTTGTTCAAATCTAGATGGTATTTTAATAAAAAACACAGAGCCAGATATCAGGGTGTAGCTGAAAGATCAGAGAAGCAGAACAGTCAGCCACTAGCTCTTACCTCTATGAAATCCTCAGCCTAAAGAGAGTGAGTTCCTGCTTCCTCACGCCTTATATACCTTTCTCTGCCCTGCCATATTACTTCCTGGGATTAAAGGTGTGTGTTCTTCCCAAGCAAAGGCGTGAGATCTCAAGTGCTGGGATTAAAGGTGTGTGCCACCACTGCCTGACCTCTATGTCTAATCTAGTGGCTGGCTCTGTCCTCTGATCCTCAGGCAAGTTTATTAGGGTACACAATGTATCACCACACTTCATTGTTTTATTAGTTTCATGAGCCCCTGAGCCTCACCTGTCCATCCACAAAAGACTGTTTCAACACAGAGAAAGGAACTGTGTGACAAGAGTAAGGATTAACAACAACAAAAAGTATCCTTTTTCTATGCATGTACTAATATATACACATATGTACATGTTCATATGTGTTAGTGCAAATTGAGGCCAGAGGTCAACCTCAGGTGCCCTTCCTCAGTTCCACCACTTTGGTTTTTGAGACAGGGTGTGGTGATATTTTGTTTGTGATCTAACAAATAAAGCTTGCCTGAAGATCAGAGGGCGGAGCTAGCAACTAGTTAGCCATAGAGGCCAGGCAGTGGTGGCACACACCTTTAATCCCAGCACTTGAGATCTCACTCTTTTAACCTCAGTACTAGGGAAGTGGAGACAGGAAGTGATATGGCTGGGTGGAGGGAGGAGTATAAGATGGGAAGAGACAGGAGCTCAGCCCCCTTTGGTCCGAGGATTCGGTAGAGGTAAAGAAGTGGCTGTGGCCTGCCCCTTTGTCTCTCTGATCTTTCAGTATTTACCCCTCTATCTGACTCCAGGTTTTTATTATTAAGACCAATTAGGATTTGCACTACACCTGGTGTCCAACTTCTGGGGCACAAGTTCACCAAAAAGTCACTTGCCTGTGACTTTGCAGCTCCTAGCACAGGCCAGAGATGCATGTGGCCAGAGTCACTACACTACCAGTTAGGTTTTCCTTTTTTCTGGGATGTTTTTGTTGCAGCTTCTCTGCAGCAAACTTCACACACAGGCGTTTGGGCTCCAAATGCCACAGGAGTTAGCCACTTTCACACATTCCCCCATGCAGACAGCTGGCTCTTTGGCTTCTTTTCTCCTGGCAGGTTGGGGGCTTTCACTGGACTCCCTCCTCAGGCTGCTATCAAACTAGGTAGCTGCCTTGAAAATCCACTCTGCCTTCTACTGTTCTACCCAGAAGCAATCAGCCTCACATCTGAATTGTCATCATGCAGATTTGGTGAGACAATTGGGAATTCTTAAAGGAGAGAATTAGTTTACAAAAAAAAGAGAGGTTTTTTTTTTCCCCACTAAAATGAAAAACACTATTTTTTCCACATTAAAAATGGGAAACACTATTACAATGGAGAGAGTTAGGTCTTTGCATGATTACATGATGCACAGTTTGAAAATGGAACAATTAGATGAGAGGATAATTAATGTTGAGGATAATGTTGATGGGATTTACATAATGTCAATTATAAATATTATCTGTTTGATCATTTTTTGTTTTATCATTTAAAAATTTGGTTAATAGAGTGCCAAGATTAAAGTTTTAGAAAAACTTATTAAAACAGATCATAGAGATATTCAGATTCAGAAAGAGGAATTTAAAAAAATAATCTCAGCATTGCATTATGAGGTTACAGAGGAACAGCATAAGGTTTTCAAATAGCCAACCTTAATTTATCCATTAACCTTACAGGAACTGCCAAATGATAGATATCCCCAAGGCTGTGTAAGAGTTGAATGGAATCCTGTGCAAATCTTAGATTTCAGGAGATTCAAGGAAGCAATAGTGTCATACAGTATGCATTTACCTTTTGTGAAGCAGATGTTAAACTCATGGTCAACTTGTAATAGAATTAACCCTCAAGACTGGAGAGACTTTGTTATAGCAGTCTTGGAGGCTGGTCCTCAATTACAATCTCCTTTAACAATGTAACACAAATTGCTAGTCCTTGAAAGTTATTATTACAATCTATTTAGGATAATAAAGAAATGCAGGTTAGTAGTTAGTCAACTATTACAATTAAACTTGTAGTCATGTTAGGTATGTTTTCAAGGTGAAACAGATGTATATTTTAGATAGATAGGTCATCTTCAAACACTTCAGAGATCTCCAGAATATGGCATTTAAGATGTTTTAATAACATAGGTTCTCCTGGCAACACCAATCTACTTCAGAAAAGATGATGGGCATCAAAGAAAATCCATATGGAGTTCACTTTCTTTCTGGCAAAAGTAAGTCACTAGGCAAGAAACTGCCCTTGCCTAACTGCTGATGGTATGCTGTCCAAATTGGACAAGCAGAACACAAAAGGAAGTGACTGCTGAACTTTGCCAAGACAAGATAGGACAGCCCTTCAGAAAATCCTGCTTCACAGAAAAGTCTGCCAGATATGTTAGGCCTGTAGGCCGAAGATGGATGCCCCAACATTGCAGAGGAATCTAGAGTGCCTGTCCAGGCAGCCAGCTGTTTCTGTCATTTCTCACAGTTTTTTGGAAGTTGCTTGCTTGCACTTCCTGCTTACTCACGTAATATTATTTCCTTCTCGGGTCTCTGATTGAGCTGAAGACTTTATAGTTATAGTTATAGTTATAGTTTTCCTTGTTACCAGATTCAGAAAAGAAATTCACTAAAGAGGTGTAAAGTGTATAAGGTTAAGAGACATTAAAAGATAATTTTGGTAATGAAAATTAGAATGGAAAGTGAATTAGGTACAACCTTTTGGACTCACCAAGATAGGATAGATATGGGGTGTTTTCTCTGAATTCATCAATTATTAATGGACTAGACATTGTTGATATATTTATTGCCTGTACATATATTGTATATAGTTATTATACTTCTTGTATATAGTTTTTTCTTATATTAGTTATAACATTCTTTTTTATTTTTAGACAAAAAAGGGGGAATGTGTTGTTCAAATGTTAAATGTTCTTTTAATAAAAAATCCAGAGCCAGATATTGGGGTGAAAGCTAAAAGATTAGAGAAGCAGAGCAATCCACAGCCAATCTCATCTCGCCAACTCCATGAATCTTCTGACTGAAATCCTCTGAGTCCTCACCCAAATGGGTCTCAGCTGAACTGCTTTAGTTCCTGTCTCCTCATGCCTTATATACCTTTCTCTGCCCAGTCATGTCACTTCCTGGGATTAAAGGCACCTGTGCTTCTCAGTACTGGGATTAAAGGTGTATGCCACCACAGCCTGACTCCGTTTCTAGTGTGGCCTTGAACTCACAGAGATCTAGACAGATCTCTACCTCCTGAGTGATAGGGTTAAGGGTGTGTGCCACCACTGTCTGGCCTCTATGTCTAATCTAGTGGCTGGCTCTGTCCTCCAATCCCCATGCAAGTTTATTTAGGGTACACAACATAACACTACAGAAATGTGATGATATTTTGTTTGTGGTCCAACAAATAAAGCTTGCCTGAAGATCAAAGTGTGGAGCTAAGCCACTGGTTAGCCATAGAAGCCGGGCAGTGGGGCACACACACCTTTAATCCCAGCACTCAGTACTTGGGAGGCAGAGGCAGTGGGATCTCTGTGAGTACAAGGACAACCTGGGCTACACAAGATTGATCCAGTCTAAAAGAGAAACAGAGCCAGGCAGTGGTGGCACACACCTTTGATCCCAGCCCTTGGGATCTCACACCTTTAATCTCTTAGGCATCTTCAAGCCAATCCTGCTAGCAATCAAAATTATCTGTCATGGTAATATAGAATATGTTTTAACTTTTAATTTTTGAGGCATGCATATTAAAAAGCTTCTGTTTTAATATAGTATTGATAGATCTAACCCTCATTTAAAACAAACAAATATTTGAAGGTTTTCAACGCTTTTTAATAGTGTGTGGATGTCCTCGGATCAACAAGCTTACCCCTAGACTTGCAATTTGTTTTATTTGCTGTGTCCCCATGGGTCTTCTGATCACTAGGCCATCTCTTTTCTCAGGCTGGCAAGAGACCTCCACGTCCAGCCCTGTGGTGGGTGAGTGGTAGTGGGCAAGAAGTAAAGTGGAACTTCAGAGAACTGAGTGACATCAGCCAACAGGCAGCCAATGTCCTCTCGGGGGCCTGTGGCCTGCAGCGTGGGGACCGTGTGGCAGTGGTACTTCCCCAAGTCCCAGAGTGGTGGCTGGTGACCCTGGGCTGCTTTCGGACTGGTTAGTAACTGCCCACACAGGCTGGGCACTTTCTCTTGGAAAGGAAACGTAGGGCAGAGAACTTCAGCTTCCTCTCCCCAAAGACCTCCCCACAGAACATCCTGTCCTTACTCTCTATTGGTCCTCACATCCTACCTGCCCTTCCCTGCTGGCCCCCATGGCTGTTCACAGCCCTTCTCTGGGGAAGAAGACAATTCCCTTCCTAGCTCTCTTTAAGCCATTTGTCTTCTCCAGGCCTTGTTTTCATGCCTGGAACCATCCAGATGAAATCCTCAGACATACTCTACAGGCTGCAGTCATCCAAGGCCAGGGCCATTGTGGCTGGGGATGAAGTGGCCCAAGAAGTGGACGCTGTGGCCCCTGAGTGCCCTTTTCTGAAGGTCAAGTTGCTGGTGTCTGAAAAAAGGAGAGAAGGATGGCTCAACTTCAAGGCATTGCTAAAGTGAGTCTCTCCCGCCTTAGCCAGGTTTCTATCCAAAGTGGAAATCAAGACTAAGGAGAGTGAGACAGTAAGGAAAGGAAAGCAAACGCAAGTGTTTAAGGTGGACTCGTTCCAAAGGTGGGTGGGGCTTGGTATGCATAAACCTTCTGAGAAGCACACAGAATGCCCCCAGGATTTTCTAGCAAAGGACTAACAAATACGTTCATCTTCATTTGTTGATGGATGTAAGGGGCATTATCTACCACACACTTCTGGGCTTTTACACTTGCAGGCCCAGCGTCCCATGCCATAGTAGCATTTTTTTTAAAAAAAAGGAAAAGTCCTGGGAGACTGAGGGTCTGAGAACATGGCTCACCGGGTAAGAGCACTTGCTGTACAAGTATGAGGACCTGAGTTCAAATCCCCATCACTCACGTAAAATGCCAACAGGGCTGCACATGCCTGTAACTCTAGCATTAGGAGGTAAAGACAAGCAGACCCCAAGAGTTCACAGGCCGGCCTAGCCTAGCCAAAAAGCTAAGATTCTGGTTCATTGAGAGACTCTGTCTCAAGGAAATATCATGGAAAGCAATAAAGAGAGACACCTGACACCCTGCTTTGGTTTCTGAATGTTCACACACAGGTGTGTGCTTATCACATACTCACATGAATACAACACATACACACCACACACACATACTACAAGGCACCTATACATAATATATACATGCATACACACACACACACAAACTACATAGGCACACATGCATATATACATACATACATACAGACAGACACACACACCACATAGGCACATATAAATGCATACATACACAGGCACCTACAAACACACACATACACACACACACACACACACACACACACACACACACACACACATCCTGGCATTAAGGTGAATCACTTGCACATGCTAGAAGCAACAACATCCTATTGATTTGAATGGGCCTGAAAGGCATCCAGAACTATTCACCATAGCCATTGATGAAACGTGAGGCAGCATCTAAGAGATGCCTGGTACACTGACTTCCAGGCTCTTCTTCCCACATTCTATATCCCCAGGATCCACTTCCTTCGAGAATAGTGGCCCTTCCAGAATTGCACAGCAAGACTGGCTGGATAAATGGGATTCTGCCCCCTGTTTAAAATCCTTCCACGAGAGGTGTGTGCCTTAGGAAACATCTAGGGAGAACATAAGATTTTGTTGTTGTTTTTCGTTTCTACTGCCATGCTCTTCAAAATAATTTCCATAAAAATAAACAATAAAATACCAGCTTTGAGAGATTCAAATTCAATAATCAGAGATCTGTGGGTTATTCCAGAGGGGAAAAATGGGTGTCAAGAAACCATCTGGGGTGCTGGAGAGATTGGCTGCTCTTCCAGAGGACCTCGGTTTGATTCTCAGCACCTACTTGGTAACTTAGAACGGTCAATAACTCTAGTTCCAGGGGATCCAATGTCCTTGTCTGACCTCCACAGGAAACATATGCACATTGAGCATATACATATATGCAGACAAAACACTCATACACACAAAATAAAAATAATTTTTTTCATCACTTGGAAAACAAACTGCTCAACTTCTGTGCTCCTGGTATTATGCTGGGGCCAACCACAACTGAATTAACATTCAGTCCCAAGTAAGTATTTCTCTCTTTCTTTGTTGTAGAGTTAACTTTCTGACTAAACTCTGTCCCCATTTCACAGATATGGAAAGTGAGACTCACAGAAGTTAAGTAACTTGTACAAACTTACATAGTTACATAGTTAACAAAATTCTAATCCTGACTCTCTCAGGAATGCATGAATTTTACCACTCAACAGCCGCCATTCAGAAACAGGTCATCTGACTTGCCCTTGTCTACTTGAGGGCTGGTGAGGGAAAATGAGTCACAGAATCATCAGTATCCAGGCTAGATCTGAGACATTGACTTTCTGGTTCTTGTAGGGATGCATCCACCAGTCATCACTGTGTGGAAACTGGAAGCCATGAATCAGCTGCCATCTACTTCACTAGTGGCACCAGTGGCCCTCCCAAGATGGTAGAACACTCCCATTCCAGCCTGGGCATCAAGGCCAAGATGGACGCTGGGTAAGCTGAGCCTTTTCCCTCTATAGCTTCATGACAACTGTCCTGAAGTCAGGTCTGATTTCCCCTGGAGACTTCCAAAAGGACAACTTGAGAAGCAAGGCTTAAAGGGCAAGGCTTCATGAACTGAAAACTCTTCAGTGTGACATCTCTGTTTTAGACAACACAAGGTCTCAAAAGACCCCTTCCTTGTTTCAAGCCACAGTAGTAGGATGAAAAATAGCAATGGGCACATATGCCCTCTTCCCAGACACTCTCCGCCTTGTCTTTGGGTTCCTGGCAATTTGCTTTGAAAACACCCAGATTCCAGGAGGACATCATTTTATCAATAGCTCCTTTGCAAATTCATTTATGTGAGAAGTGTCATTAGAAGAATAGAGTGAACAGAGTTATCGGAGTTTCTAGAACACAGGTCTCAAGCTAGCATTGATTTCATTACTAGGTCACTATGATCTGTGGAATTAGAAGGTATGGTATCAAGGTCTTCATGAGCGAATAACTGAAGATCTCTGTGCTCTTTTTCCAGTCTAGCCAATCAGTAAGCCCCAGGGTCAGTGAGAGACCCTGTCTAAAAACTAAGGTGGAGATTAATAGATAAAGGCATCTGCACACTCCATACATGTGTATGCTTGCACACACACACACACACACACACACACACACACGAATGGTTGTTTACTTTGATGCCTTCTGTTAGTAAGCTTTTCCTGGATGGTTTCACTTGTCAGTCACTGTCCTAGTACTGGGAATAAAGTGAGAGCACAACCCAGTTATTTGCTAAATTGTGTCTTCTGGGGTCACACTTTCTAAAGCACTGCCACCTTTCCACACATGCTGCATGCCCGCACCTCACCCTTCCCCACACAGCCCCTCAAGCACCATGCCCATCAGTGTGCACTCAGCTCTGTGTGCCTATGTTCTGTGTTCTTAGCACCTGGACAGGCCTGGATGTCTCTGACACGATATGGACCATCTCAGACACAGGTTGGATAGTGAACATTTTAGCCTCCTTTCTGGAACCTTGGTCACTGGGAGCATGCACATTTGTCCATCTTTTGCCAAAGTTTGATCCACAGACTGTTTTAAAGGTAAGAGGGGACCGTCCACATTCGTTGGTCAGAGTAAGCTCAGGGTTTACACACTCCAGGTCATAGCAGTTGGTTTCAATTCATAAAACTTCTGCTAAATCCCAGCCACATGGATGCGCAGTGGACAGCATGAAGCAAGATGGAAGTCTGCACCCATCTGTCAAAGCTCACGGTCTAGGGAGAGAGATGGACACAGGCATCGATGAATAGGATATGTTCAAGAGATGGGACCAGGTGGTTCTTCTCTCAACTAAGAGGCCCTTCTTTTGCTGGGAGACCTTAGATAAAGGGATGAGAGGTGATACCATCCCCCTCACACACGTGTGTATGCATGCATTTGTGTCTGTGTCCACGCCTGTGTCTGTATGGAAGTATGTATGTGTCATATTCCTTCTTCATTTGCAGTGTAACCCAAGACAATGGTTAAAATGTCTGAAACGCCTCTATTCTAGTGTACCGTCTGAAAAGCATTCACTGGGGGCAGACACGGCCGCAGTCACCTCCCAGAAATACAACAGACTGGGGGGCTCACACAGCAGATGCTTCCCATGCTTCTGAAGGATGGACTTGCAGATGATCAAAGTGCTGGAGGGGTCACCTGCTTAGTGAGGAACCTCATGCTGTAGAAGATCAATCACCTTCTTGCTGTAGCCTTAGGGGAGGGAGAGGTGGGGAGGTGAGAAGGGAGGGAGGGAAGGAGGGAGGAAGAGAGAGAAAATCTCATTCTTATGACACTAACTAGTGTGGCATCGGCACACCTTTTTCAGTACTTGGCATCATTATCTCCAAATCCAATCACATGAGGGTTAGAGATCAGGCCTATGGATCCACTCAGCATACGGAATGTATGGTTCATTTCAGACACCAATGTAACCATCACCAGATGGAGGCCTCAAAAGTTCCCATAGCTGCAGAAGGTGACCATACCTCCTTTGGCCATGCTCGCACTTCATAAGTTAAAAACTGTTTTGACTTCTACCAGCTTAAATTTCACCTTTTCTCTCTCTCTCTCTCTCTCTCTCTCTCTCTCTCTCTCTCTCTCTCTCTCTCTCTCCTTTGTAAATTCAGGTGTAGGGTGGATTATCTTTTGTGTCTGGTTTATTTCATTCAGTAAATTTCTCTGTGAGGTTAATCCATATTTTTGCATGTGTCTGGTTTGTCCTTTTAAATTGTTCTATAGTATTCCATTCTAAGAGTGTGTCACCCTTTCTTTCCCATCATATTAGAGGTGGGTGTTTGGTTTATGTCCAGTTTGGGGAATTTACCTGGGAGGAATTCTAAAGAGCAAATAAGATTACTTTCCCTGTAGAGTCTGAGGTAGATATTAAGTAAATTTACATGCTATAGCTGCTTTTTACTGCATAGTAACAAGTAATCAATGTTCTTTTTGATACAAAAATATACTACAGAATTAGACAGTGTCATCAGTTACACATACAGGAAACTATTGTGTGATGCATGTTCTTTTTTTCTAGATGTTTGCTTAGATCACTATTCAGTTCTGCACAAAACAAATATGGTGAGGAAAACAGCATTGTATACCATGTGGTGAACACTGACTCCTCGAGTTGCTTGTGAGCCACTTAACCCTGCAGGGCTCAGGTCCATAAACAGGATCACAGTATATGCTGCATGAGGTCACTGTGGGAACTTAGTTCCCACAAGGCATAGTTAGCATTCGGTTCCAGGCCTTTCTTGGACACTGCTTTGGAAATATTGAGACATGATTTCAGCCACTTTTGACCACTATAGGCTCTCACAATTATTTTCATGGAAATAGCCTATAACAAACCTAGTTCCAGAAGGTCAAGGCACTGATCCAAGATCATATAATTCATTTGCTGCAGCATCTGGTGGAAGTGTTGCAGCTCTGAGGGGAAAGGCTTCCCCAAAGCAAGTGTTGCAGCTCTGAAGAGAAAGGTATCCTGGCAGTCAGGAGACAAGGCATACCACCAAGTCACACCTCACAACAAAGTTCACACAAGAGACTTATTGGTAGGGAAAACCCCAGGAGGGTGGTTGCCTCTGCTTGAGTGAGAAGCAGCAGAGAACTGAGTAGAAGACAGGGTTTATATGGTTTCTTGGAGAGTGAAAATTTCCAGAGTGTCCTGGGATTGGAGGGATTATGTGGCCTGATTTTAGGGCAAGCTCAGGGTTTGGTGGTCTGATTTTGAAGCTCAGGAATTAGAGGGATTTCTTGCTCAGTGATTGGTGGGATTTTGTGCTAAGGATTGGTGGGATTCTGTGTCCTGATCTGGGACAGGCTCGGGGATTGATGTTTTCCCCTGCTTGGCCCTTGTCTTAGTTAGGGTTTCTCTTGCTGTAACAAAACACCATGACCAAAAAGCAAGTTGGGGAAGAATGGGTTTAATTGGCTAACACTTCAGCATTGCTGTTCATCCCTGAAGGAAGTCAGGACCAGAACTCAAACAGGTCAGGAACCTAGAGACAGGAGCTGATACAGAGACCATGGAGAGGTGCTGCTTACTGACTTGCTTCCCCTGACTTGCTCAGCCTGCTTTCTTATAGAACCAACAGCCCAGGGATGGTACCACCCACCATGGCTGGGCCTTCTCCCATTCATTGATCACTAATTGAGAAAATGCCTTACAGCTGGATCTCATGGAAGCATTTCCTCAGCTGAGGCTCCTTCCTCTCCGATGACTCTAGCTTCTGTCAAGTTGACACATGAAACCTGCCAGTACAGCCTTGGTCTCTGACTTGGGGGTCAAGTCAGGGCCAGAGTGTTTTTCCTCAGCGTCAAGGTCAAGGTATTCTTTCCTTGGTCCTTTTACCCTACATTTGATCTATCCCCCTTGATAGCAGAGGCCTTACATCCCCTTTGGTGAGGTGGGGTTGGGGTTACAAGGACGAGTCTTGAACTGAGTGGGAAGAGCCAGCCAGGCTTTGACAAAAGTATTCCAAATGAATCTTGGACCTCTTTCTGTCTGCGTTCGTTCCTCTGTTGTGTCTTGAGCATGTGTGAGAGCTGTGATGTTTGTTAAGTCCGAAGCAAACACAACAGACAAACTAGGATTTCAGTCTGTATCACTACTCCTTGAGGAGTTATGACTGCCGCGGTGATGTGTGCCTTGCTGAGCTTGGCATCTGGTCTAATGAGCAGTGTCTCAGAGGGCTTCTCTCCCCACAGGTGCTGTCCAACTATCCCATCAACAGCATGGTGGGTGCCCCCCTCATTTACCGGATGTTGCTACAACAAGATCTTTCCAGGTGATGGACATTTGGGGGGCTGGTAGGAGCCTCTAGACTCATCCCTATATCTATTTATCTGGACACAATTAGCCTATATAAACCCAGGGCCACCATCATAGCGCCCAGAACTCAGTCTCAAGCCTGGGTAGACTTCAGTTCCAACAAAACTAAGGGAAAATAAACTCTCTTCTTTAGTTACAAGTTCCCACACCTGCACAGCTGCTTCACTGGAGGGGAAAGTCTTCTCCCAGAGACTCTGGAGAACTGGAAAGCCAAGACAGGACTGGACATCCGAGAGTTCTATGGCCAGACAGAAACGGTATCTACTCCCTAGGGGACCATGGGCTGAGTCTTCTTTCAGACTTCTAATTCTGTTTGATAATCTGTTTATTTTGAAGTAGTGTATCACTCTTTTAGTTGAAAAATACTTATTGAGCGTCTACTACAGGAACAAAATGACAATGTTCCTGATTTCACGGGCATTGCGTTCTAGTGGGGAAGGAAGGCAGAAAATCAAGAAATAGATGTCATGGTAGGTAATGCAAAGAGCTATGAAACAAGGCAAAGAGGAGTCAAGAGCTAGAAACTTCATCACTTTTGTGTTGCTGTAGCATAATAACTGAGGCTAGGTGATTTATGAAGAAAAGTAGATACTTTGGCTTATAGTTTTGAAGCCTGGGAAATCTAAGATTGGATGTTGGCATTTGCTCACACCTTCGGTATCCCCATGCTGCTTCAACGCATGATGAAAAGTGGATGGGAAAACAGACATGGGCCAAACAAACTAAAACATGGGGTAGCCTTGCTTGATAGAAACCTACTCTTGTGTCTTAAGAGAGCCACCACTCAGTCCCATCAGAAGGTGCTGATTCTTCTTCTGACCTTAGAGGTTCCACCTTCAAACAGCACCACCACCGCAACAAAAACACAGCGACTGTTTCTTCAGACAAGACGATAATGGAAGTTCTCGTGACAGAGTCACACGTTAGCAGAAAACTGCAACTCTCCGATGTATCAGGCACAACACTCAGCTGCTCAGACAGAAGCTAAGGACAGGGAGAAATAAGGACAGTCCCCATCATCCCTGCCAGTCTTGGAGTTAACAGGCAGCATGTGTACAATATGTATCTGCACTGCTCTGTGCTACTCATCAGAACAGCCTCGAGATTCTGTCTCCTGGCTCAATTATTGGCTCCTTTTCTGAGTGTCTCCCTCTCTCTTGACCCTCAGTGCTTCTCTCCTCTTCTCTCTGACCTGTCACCTATCTTCCTTCTCCGGCTAATGGACCCCGGTAGTGTCCCACCCCCACCCCCGCAGGCTGGAGGCCGTGCTGCAATGTGAAGCAGTCAAAAAGAACTTGAGAATCTACGTGAGGACTACAGGGCATGGAGCACATACCTAGTAAGAGCTTCCATCCGTCCAGAGGAGAACATGTGCAGAAGAGACTTCTCTGTCCCACAGCCTCTCCGAGGACAAGGTTTATTTCAGGATTCAAGCAAACTGTCCCTAAGATCTTGTAGGCCTCTCAGACTGCAGATGACTAACTTTGTATTTTAAAAAATTATTGTCATGTAAGAATTGAACTTAAAATTCCTCCTTCTTCCCTTTCTCTTTTTCCCCTCTTCTTCTTCCTCCTTTCCCCCTTCTTCCTCTTCCTCTTCTTTTTTTCTTCTTCTTGTGTACCTGAGAACCAAGCCCAGGACTTTGCACAGCGAGGCAATTGTCCTACCACCAAGCTACATCCCACCCTGCTGTGTGATGTTTCTATGTCTGTGTGCCACACATCATGATTGCTCAAGGTTTTTAGCATATCCACATACTCAAACATTTCGTCTTCCTCTGTGTTGGGAACATTGCTTCTTCTCCAACTTTGAGACATGTGATCCGTTGCTGCTGATATTAGTCACTCCATTGTGTTAGAAAATGTGAGAACTCATTTCTCTCAGTTAGCTGGATTTGTGGAGGGTAGTTGTTCATTTCTCATCCCTGGGAAGTTACCAGATTGTCTTCTGAACAAATAGTTTGGTGGAGCCACTAGGATTGGGGTTCCAAGAAGAAAGCAGGGGGGATGGGTGTGGAGGAGACAGGCCTGTGAACGGCTGAGGGCAGGAGTGAGAACTGCTCACAGAACCCTTCCTTCCCTGGACAGTGCAGCTCTTCCTGAGCCTTGCTGTTCTATCTGCTCCTCTCCACAGGGTCTCACCTGCAGAGTTTCCAGAACGATGACCGTCAAACCAGGCTCCCTGGGAACAGCTGTCCCCCATTATGATGTGCAGGTTTGCTAAGGGCAATAAGGAGGGAGGAAAAACATGAATTTGTGGTAATGTATTTATTTATTATGTTTTCATTGAGTGGAACTAATATTAGGTATGCCAGCCCAGCTGAATGAATGCCCCAGATCCCCAGCTTCCAACTAAAAAAAAGCCCAGGTCTAGATGGATTCACAGTAGAATTCCACCAGCTTTTCAAACAGAAACTATAGCCAATACTTTTTTAAATTACTCTAAAAAATACAAACAGAAGGAACACCTTCAAAATCCTGTGAAACCATAATAACTTGGACACCTAAGCCAGGTAAATATACTAAAACAAGGCAAATAAAACTATAGACCAATATGCCTGGTGAACATAGATGCAAAAATTCTCAATAAAATACTTGTAAACTGAATACAGGCACATATAAAAAAGATCATCCACAATGATCAAGTTGTCTTTATTTTTGACATGCAGGCATGGTTCAACATACCTAAATCAATAAATATAATAAATCATATAAGTTGGCTTAAAGACAAAAGTCACATGATTATCTCCATAATGCATTAAAAAACCTTTGACAAAATCCAATCCAGCTTCACAGTAAAAGTTCTGGAGAGAACAGGACTGGAGGGAACTAATGTATTACCTCAATGTAATAAAAGTCAAAAATGAGAAACCCACAACCAAAATCAGCCTAAATGAAGAAAATTTGAAGAAATCAGATTAAATTCAGGAATGAGACCAGGCTGTTGACTCTCCCCATCCCCTTTCTATAAAGTACTGGAAGCATTAGCTGGATTAATAAGGCAAGAGAAGGAAATTAATAGGAAAAGAAGAAGTCAGATTATCCCTATTTGCACATGATATGAAATTATACATAAGAGATACCAAAAATTCCACCAGAAAACTTCTAAAAATGTTCTACACTTTCAGCAGTGTCAGGATCAAAGATCAACTTACAAAAATCAGTAATTTTTCCATATTCCAACAGCAAAAATGCTGAGAAAGAGATCATGGGTACACTCTCATTCACAATACCCTCAAGGATATATCTAGGAATAAACCTAACCAAGGAGGTAAAAGTCTTCCAAGGTGAAAACTTTAATTCTCTGAAGAAAGAAATGAGGAAGACACTAGAAGTTGGAAAGATTTCCTATGTTTATGGACTGGTAGAACTAATATTGTGAAAATGACCATTCTACTCAAAGCAATTTGCAGATTCAGTGCAATTCCAATTAAAACCCCCATGATACTCTTCACAGAAATAGAAAAAAAATCCTAAAACTCATATGGAAGTAAAAAAGACCCCAGATGGTGAAAGCTACCCCGAGCAAAAAGAACAGTGCTGGAGGAATTGCCATACCAAATGTCAGGTTATACTGCAGAGCTACAGTAATAAAGAGCACAGTGTCAGCATAAAAACAGTCATGTAGATTAATGGAACAGAATAGATCCAAACATAAGTGCATGTAATTGGAGCCATTTTCTCTTTGACAAAGATGTCAAAAATACACACTGGAGGAAAGACAGCAATCATCAACAAATGGTGCTGGGGAAACTGAGTGTCCACATTTAGAAGAATTAAATTAGACCCCAAAAATCAAGTGGATGAAAGAACTAAACGTGAAACCCAAAATGCTGAAACTCTGAGAAGAAAACATCAGCCTATGAGGAGCCGATGCAGGAAATCACCCTCTGAACAAGACTCCACCTGCTCAGCAATTAACAACTGACAAATCTGATCTCACAAAACCAGAAAGCTTCTGCCCAGCAAAGGAAACAACCAACCCCGTGGAGAGAGTGCTCCTAAAGGGGGAGAGACTCTGCCAGCCACACATAGGACAGAGGAATATTCCAAAAACTCCAAAAACAAAAGGTCAAGAGAACAGATGAGCCAATTCAAAAATGGGTTATGGATTTGAACAGAGTTCTCAAAAGAAACCATAAAAATGGCTAAGAAACATTTAAAGATATTCATCATCCTTAGCAATTAGGGAAATGCAAAGCTAAAACTACTTTGAGATGTCATCTCACCCCAGTCAGAAAGGCTAAGACCAAGAAAAGAACTAACAACAAACGCTGTCCAGGGCACGAGGAAAAAGGAGCCCTCATTCATTGTTAGTGGGGCTGCAAAATGGCTTGTCCACTCTGGAAATCAATGTGGAAAATCACAGTAAACTAAAGGTAGATCAGCCATCTATCCTAGCTATACCACTTCTTGACATACACCCGAACGACTTGACATTCCTACTCCAAAGACACTGTTCAGCCACGTTCATTACCGCTCTGTTCACAACAGCCAAGAACCTAAATGTTCTTCTACTGATGAATAGATAATGAAAATGTCATATATAGACATGATGGGATACAATTCAGCTGTAAAGAAAAATGAAATCACGACCTTTGCAAGTGAGTAGATAGAAAATACACTGAGTGAGGTAACCCAGACCCAGAAAGACAAATGCTGTGTGTTCTTTCTTATTCTAGGAGCCCAGCTCCAAATATTTAGGCTTGTATAGATAACATGGAGTAACCACAGAAACCAGGAAGATAGAAAGAGATCATGGGGAGGGTGGGGTGGAAGAAACTCTAGAGAGGGAGATAGAAAAACATGGGTGGTATGAAGGGAAAATGAGAAAAATAGGGAGACTTTAGCTGAAGAGACTGGGGAGGAGAGTGAAAGGTAATGCAGAGGGAGAGGGTAAAAAAGACAAATAACACTAAGGATGTTTGAAAAGGCCAAAGGGAGACATGTTATTTTATGTTTATTTAAAAACATATATAATGTGTATGTAGGGTGTATGTGTGTATATGTGTGTATGTATGTCTGTGTCTATGTCTGTGTGTGTGTGTGTGTTTACATATACAGTTTAAATGAATTTAGACCAAACAAGTGCTAATGCTTCCCTCAAGAGCCAGACACTAACAAAACCCAAACCCTAATGGGAATCCTCCCTTGGAGTTGTTGGTTAGGGGTGGTGCTCCGAGAGATTCCCAAAACAACACAGGCCATTGCCATTGCCCTTGGTTGCCCTCCAGGACCCGAAGATAAGACACCACATACTTTGGGCACAAGACTTGGAGAAGTTGAGCTGGAACTGACCTGAAAATCTCCTTCCTGAGGCCCAGCTCTCACAGTATTGGAAGGTGCTATGCAAGCTGACCAGGAAATAAAGCAATCAGTAGTTCTATTCAACTATAAATCCTAAGGACAAGTACTGGCCCAGCAAGATATCCCCAGAGGTGCAATAGTGGCAGTGTTATCTTAGAGATAATTAATAGATATAACTAATAGTGTAACCAATAGACTTACAGCCTGCTCAATAGGAGACAACTCATGCCTGGTACTACAAACCTAGGGCTGGAGAGAATGTGGATCCTAGAGAACCCACTACTGCCATTTCCCTAAACTAATATAATTTCTAACTACATCCTGCGTACTTATCCTTAAACCCACAGATAAGACTAACTTATCCCCCCTGCCGCCACACACACTCACTCTGCAGGAGACGGAGACCACTACAGATCCACAAGTTATACAAATACAGAGAACAGCTGGCCGTGGGGTAACCAACCCCAATTGCTACATCTTTAATGAAATCCCACACCTAAGGCTCAGGGAACATCTTGGAAGAAGGGTCAGGAAAACTAAAAGCCAGGGGACCAGGGTTCATGTTGTGAGATAGTTATCTTCTAGAGATAACAGCAGATACTGCACATATGAAATCTCAGTGCTACAGTTGCCAAGACAATAATGACCTTACCCAACACAAATGGGTGAGATTTCACAAGGCTCCACACCTACCTGAGAAAGTAGAAGTCATCAGTGGTGTGAGAGAGCCAGTTTTCTCCAGGGACAAGCTTCCTAATAGGTTATTCAACCCCAAATAGTCAACCCCTTAGCACAAGTATATTTGAGCAACACTAAATGGACCCAGCATGGTGTGTGTGTGTGTGTGTGTGTGTGTGTGTGTGTGTGTGTGTGCTTATTACATATGTATGTATGTAACAGTAGTTAAAGAAGAAAATATCATGAATTTGAGAGGAGTGAAGAGGGACAGGTAAGGAGTTGGGGAGGGGGATGGAAATGATGTAAATAAAATATTAGTGTAAAAAAATTCTCAAAAATAACAAGTTTAAACTTAAAAATAATATTGATATATTAAAATAATGTTTTGAAAGGAGGAGGAGGGCCACTGTGATGGCTCAGTGTTTAAGAGTTTGATTCCCTGAGACTCACATGGTTGAAGGAGAGAAAAAAATACAACCTGCACATGCACACACGCGCGTGCGAGCACACACAAATGAATGAATGAATGAATGAATGAATGAATGAATGAATGAATGAGTAAGTGAAATAGCTTTAGTTTTTGAAAAGGAAGAGAAGAGAAAGGTAGTGGGAGAGGGAGGGAAAAGAGAAGTAAGGGAATGAGAAAAGCAGGAACCACTTTGCTTATCTAGCAAATTGAATAGTTACATTGTTAAATGTGATTTTGAAAGAAAAACAGAAGTGACTTGGCCTAATGTTTTGTAACTTGGGTTTATAGTTTAGTGATCAGGCACCCTTCCTTCTAGGTCAGTAGGTACCCACTGCAGCACAGAGCCCAATGACTGATAAGACAATGCAGCTTCGCCCCTCTCTGTTGTTTATCGACGGGTTACACTCATTTTTATTAGCATTATTGTGACTGTATTGTAACTAATGTGTTTTCTCTTTTTATTGATTTGGGCTGAATCTAAGAACTAGAATTTATGTTTACGTGTCTATGGTTACATGTAGATTTCTGTTTATTGGAAGTGTGACAACTTCTGTCTAATTTGGAATCATGTGTGATGATCTGTCATGTAATTCACTATGTTAACTATACAGAAATGCTTGTCAGTGTCCTGTTTTGTTCACAAAGCATTTCTGTTTTACAGAAGCCATTGTCCAAGCATAGTACCTCACAGCTGAAGGTCAGTAGGCAAGGTAGCAGAACAACATTTGCTTTTAGTCTCTAAGTCTACAAGTGAGGAGTTTCTCAATGATAATGGGAGGCACATGTTTCTCCTGAACCCTTAGAGCCAGAGGCACCTGCCCAGGTTCCTCTGGTCCAGTACACTGAGAGGTTTTACTAGCACAAACCCAGGCAAGTGGACCAGGAATCCAAGCTTAAACCTCTTGGCTTCTCTTGACTTCTGGTTCATGTTGAGAGCAGAATGGCCTCCACTTGACCAACTCTGCCATCACACCACTGTTTGTGAAGCTCCTTTTCTGTGGGTCATCCATCCAGTCTTCCTCTTCCTTCAGATCATAGATGAACATGGAAATGTCCTGCCCCCTGGCAAGGAAGGAGACATAGCCATCAGGGTGAAGCCCATCCGGCCTGTAGGCATCTTCTCTGGATACTTGGTGAGGACCTATGCTCTCCCTCTGTTCCCTGTCAGGATGAGATAAACCAAATAGGTTGAGGGATGCCTAATGTTATAAAGACCACCAAGAGGTATTGGCGAGATTCACAGAGTTATCAGGGTTCAAGTTCGGGCACTTTTCCACAATAATACCTAATTCTGTGTAAGCCAGAAATAATATTAAATTAGAACAAAAAGGAATGGGCACTTTATGAAGAGAGATGCCAGGCCATTTACTCTTGCCAATCTTAGCCATTTACTAAGAAATCACTAAAAACTCACCTTTCCCCACAAGCCTTTGTAACAACAAAACCTTCTATAATGTGCTAATATTCTTATTGCCTCTGAGCATTCCCCCTGCTCTCTCCACAAAGCATGGACCCAGGCTCTATGGCATTGTGGAGCTTTAGAGCCATGCTGGATACTCCATGGAGAGTGTTGATAGCATCCAGGGTTCAGACCCCTGGAAGGCACTCACAGATAATACCTGAGTAGGGCCAGCTCTCTTTCCATGTAGTGATGGTGAAGCCAGAGATTATAAGATCAGTCAAATCTACAGCTGTTGGGAAGTGCTAAGAGGGAACCTCAAACACACAACTTCTGGATATGTGGCAAATGCTTGTGCCCAAGATAATAAATGGGCAAGTCCAATGATAATGCTCTTCCTAACATTTATTGTAGCAGGTCTCAACCTGTGGATCATGACCCCTTTTGAGGTCAAATGACCCTTTCACAGAAGTCATCTAAGACCATCAGTAACCACCGTTATTTATATTATGATTTATAATAGTAGCAAAATTACAGCTATGAAGTAGCAATGAAAATAATTTTATGGTTGGAGGTCACCACAACATGAAGAACTGTATTAGAGGGTCCCAGCATTAGGAAGGTTGAGAACCACTGGTTTATGGAGCAAGTGCTCTTAAAACTCCTGATACACCTTAAACACATGCAATGCTCTTAGACACCATGTAAAATTTTTAGAGCCAGCTTGCTTAAATCCAAATGCTATTCCAGTATTTGCTGGATGATCGGGAGCAAGTTATCCATCCCCCTGTCTCACATCCTTGTTGGTGAGTTGGGTATCATGTTGTATCACATTAGCAATGTAAAGGCAACGGTATTTATGAAGCACCTAGAACTGCACCACACACTAATGTAATAAATAAAGAAACCCTGACAGGTCCAAATTATCACCTCCACATGGGAAACTGAGGTTCTGCAACTAGGACACAGCTACATTGAACTCTTCTCCAAACACTGCCTGCACACTTTCCCCGTGGGTTCTCACATTCTAGCAAGGGACTAGAGCATGGGTGTCCCCATCTAATACACGTGAAATAGATGCAGTGGCATTGGCAGATATATTTAAGGCCATGGTGGGAATGGCAGCAGAAGCTGCATGGTGACTACAAGAAATCTGTGGTCAAGAAATGTGGCTCCTTGCCTCAGTTCTACAACCTAGAAGAGCAGATTGGCTTCAGACAAGCCCCTTGAACTTCCCTTGACATTCCCAATGATGGAGCTGGGTGAAGAATTCTAACTTCCTAACTGGACATCAACTTAAAACCCATGCTCCCATTCCAGAGTACCAGAAAAATGTCCAGACAACGCTAGCCCTCAAGCCTACTCACTGCTCATATGTTAGTGGCTCAGCTAAATAGAAGGATCCAGCCATGGCAGAAGTGTGAACCTGGCTGACACTTTGGAATCCTGCTGACCAGTCTCTAGACCTTTCAAGTATAATGAAAGAGTCAGGGGGTGGGGGTGGGGATACCAAATGGACTCAATAACCTTAGGTGGTATTGTGGAGTGAACAGACATTAAATTGTCTGCAGAAGGAAAGATGGAATATACAGGGGGAAACACCCTAGACCATAAATGAATCAGTGAATATGTCAATATTATCTATAAGACTAGATTCAGGGTAGTAGGTGAGAGACCTTCAGTGGAATGACTGAAATGAATGGAGACTATCCAGGTTGGCTGGGGAATCCACGGTCGGTAGATTTGTGACAGGTCCACCATACAATGTGCAGCTGCTCAAGCGGTAAACTGAAGGAACTGTTCATAGAAGTCCTCAGACAGGGGTCTTAGATTTTGCAGACATAGTAGCTCTCTGTTTCTTGCTCACTAGGAAAATCCCAAGAAGACAGAGGCCAATATTCGAGGAGACTTTTGGCTTCTGGGAGACCGGGGAATCAAGGATTCAGAAGGGTATTTCCACTTCTTGGGGCGGACAGATGATATCATTAATTCCAGCGGGTGAGCATTGTTTCTGGACCAGGAAGGGTGTTCTGGGGTTTTGTTCTTCCTTGTTCTCGGTCCTAGAGGTTGGGTGCCCTGTCTTCTCTGAAGGACATACTTTTGCAGGTACCGGATTGGACCATCAGAGGTAGAGAACGCATTGATGGAGCACCCTGCCGTGGTTGAGACAGCTGTGGTCAGCAGCCCAGACTCTACCAGAGGAGAGGTGATGTGTAGTTGTGAAATGCAGGGACAGTGTTGTAAGGAGGTTAAGAACACAGATTCACAGGCTAGACAGCTTGGGTTCAAATATTGACCGTACTGCCAATCAGCTGTATGACCTTCACCACGCTGCTGAACCACTATTTTCCTCAGTTTCCACATTTGTGAGATGAGGGATTGCTATGAGTATTAAATGTGCTATATATTTGCAAAGTGCTGGGGACAAGACTTAGCACCCTAGCACACCAGCGCCTGTAAGGAAGGATCTCTTCTTGACCAGAGTCAAAGAGGGAGGGCTTGGTCTAGAAGATGCAGCCCTTGAACTACAGCATAACTAAGGAGGAGGACCCTAAAACATCAGAGTGACAGGACTGTGCAGAGGTTAGTGTGGGGGGGGAGGGGGCGGGGGAGGGGGCTTAAGGTGGATCAGTGTCCCAGTGCACTTCTGCACGGCCCAAGCTTGGTGATGTCCTATGTCTGGCAGATATGGGCCACATGACGTGTGAAATAATGAGAGCCACTGGGGGAGCAAAAGCGGACCTTCCACTGAGCTTTGAGTTGTGGATGGTTTTATTGTACTTCCCATCAATTAAATGTGAAATTTTTATCCCATCCTACAGATGGATAAACTGATGTTTAAAGAGATTAAGCAAACCATTTAGAGTCTCCATTCTTTGTTTTCCTGTCTCTCCTCTCTGCATCTACTTTCCCCTCAGCAGCCTTGACTATCATTGAGGTATTAGGTGAACCTGGGGTCTCTTAGCCTCACTTCCCACTCAAAAAAATAAGTCACTTGAGAACAAGTTGGAATGTTGGCTGTTCTTACCCACTTCCCATGTTTTCCTTTCCTTTGGCCCAGACATTTGGATGGATGCAGGCATTTAGTTGTGGCTGTGGTGGCCATCTTGATACTGATTTTGCTTCATACCAAGAGATGAGTAAGTGTTCTGATCCCTCTTGGGTCTCATCCTTGCTGTAGGTGGTAAAGGCATTTGTGGTCCTTGCCCCTGAGTTCCTGTCCCATGACCCAGACCAGCTCACCAAGTTGCTGCAGCAGCATGTGAGGTCAGTGACAGCACCATACAAGTACCCCAGAAAGGTAAGGCCTTTACCACCCCATGCCCCCTGTGCTTACAGAACACCTGTTATAGTTCTCTTCTTTGGCATAAGAACAAGGCCTCCGATTTAAAAGTCCTCCCTGCAGTGACCAAAAACTCCCCCAAACAACCCAACAACTATCTTAGTGCATGAGAAGTGGCCACAGCCTTTGACTCACTCTGAATTAAAAGCCAAATGCTTTTATGGAAGGTCACTGCATAGTGGGGCTTTGCAAAACTATTCAGAACCATACAGCTTTCAGCTGCAAGGACAGAAATATAACTTAAAATTTGCTGCTTGTATAATTGACAAGTCCATGAGTGGGCATGATCTTCTTCATGGTTAGTCCCAGGCATATGTATGATGTGCTCAGAGATTTCAATTTAATTTCTTCACTCTCCTTCTGTATTGGCCTCATTTATTGAAATGTTCTCTCTCTCTCTCTCTCTCTCTCTCTCTCTCTCTCTCTCTCTCTCTCAGGTGTCATCCTCTCCAAGTATACATTCTTAGCAGCTTGGCAAACTGCAGTAGAGAAACTGCATGCATGTCCCACACAGACCAATGAAGGTCTTGGAGCTGTTTCTTGTTGGACTAATTTAGGTACCCATAGTTAAACCATTCTATGTAACCAGGACAGTGAGATATCCTGATTGGTCAGCTCTGAGTCGTGTGGTCGGTCATCCTTGCAGAAAGCAGAGGAAGGGTAGGAGAGGGTTCTTCTCTACATCCGAAATGTGATCTAAGTGAGGAATAGGGGGTTCTCCGAAGAAGATGGAAACGCTCCTCCCAGAAATGACAGAATGAAAGGACTTTCACTCTGGGCACTAAGACAAATGCTGTGCCGTGGTGGGGAGACCATAACTGCTCAGCATCTCATCCCTGCGACAACGTTCCCGAGTAACACTTAAAGGAGGAAGTAGGTAGTTTTGGTTCATAGTTTTAGAAGTTGTGGTCCCTGGTCAGCGGGCTCCATTAGTTTTAGGTTGTGGCAAGGATGAAATGTCGGGTGAGAGGGCACGGCAGAGGGAAGCTGTTCACCTCATGGCAGTCAAGAAGCAGACCAGTAGAGGAAGGGACTAGGGACAAGATAACTGGGGATAAGATAAATAAGGATTTATTAAGGAATCCTTAATAAAATAAATAAATAAATTGAAAGAAATAAAAAGAAAGTTAGCTTAAAAAAAACATACAGAGTTTGATGTGGAAGTTTAAGTGTCTGCCTTTGGGCCATGCCATGTTCATCTTGCTGCTTCTCCTCTCTTCAAGACTACGTATAAAAACTAGTGCTCTACACCTCCCTTCTCTGTTCTAGCCATCTTCTTCCTACCCTGGTTTCAAGAGACCTTCCAAGGTTTCTTATGGCAAACAGAGCCAACTTAGAACATCTCCATCCTCCATCCTCATGTATCTGGGCCCTCCAGCCTTAAGAGCTAGTGCTCACAGCATCTCCTCTAAAAAACAAAAATCAGTGTACTGTAGTCACCAATGACCCACATTGATCTGATTTTTTGTAACAGGTGGAGTTTGTCTTGGACCTGCCCAAGACCATCACGGGGAAAATTGATCGGAAAAAGCTTCGAGCCAAGGAATGGAAAACATCAGGACAAGCCCAGGCCCAGTGAAATTCCCAAGGCCCTCTCTGGGTTTCTGTCTTCCCCATTCCTTTCCTGTGACTTCTCACTCTTCCTATGGAGACATAAGATTACTCACGCAGAGGCATGTATGTGATTTCTGTCTTTGCTTAGTTATTAAAATAGAACAATGACATGTTGGATACTAGAAGAAGAAAGAGGGAATGAGAGATTTGCAGAAAGAAGTGAGAAAAAGTCTAATTAAACAGCAAGGAAAAGAATTACAAATAAAAGTGGGCAGGAAGGGAAGAAGGAGGAAGTAGAATGAAGAGGGGAGAAAAGAGAAGAGAAGGAACTGGAGAGAAATTAGGAAAAGAGGAGAATGTGGGCAGGACACTAAAGTCTTCCCCAAGTTGCTTCAATTCTTAGGGACATCATATCCAAAGGGGGAGCAAATACCACAGAGCATTTGTCGTGCACAAGGCACTGTCCTAGGCATGTCACAGGCCATCTTCATTCATATGTGTTGCATCTGCAGGCTCAACTTCTGCACACCAAAACATGCCACTCCCTGTGGCTCACATTTCTTCTTGTTTCTACAATTCCTAGAATCACTATTAAAATCATTTCAAAATCAAAACTGTGATTTGGGCAAGACAGAAATGAGGGGTTTTGAAACAGTTTATGGACTGGAGAACGCACAGAGGATAAGCACCCACACTCATACACACAGACACACACAAATAAATAAAGTAAAAGTAATAAAAACCAAAAAGAATAAAGGATGACATTAGACAACGTCTAAGTTTAGTTGCCTTTTTAGACACAAACTGCCCCGCTCTTGGAAAGCTTGCACATGTATTTAGACGTTCTTCAACGCCTCTGCTCTCACTCTTCTCTCGAAAGCCTTTTCTTGATGCATTTGCTCTCTGCTAATTATTCATATTAAATTGTGATTGGAGGCATAGATCTTAAATGGTCACACTAAGGACTTACTTTACCTAATGAAAACTCTGGCTAGAGAAAAATCTCTGTCCAGCCAAAGCTCTCTCATAGTGGAGGGCACTGGGTGGTTTTTAGTTGAGTGACATTATCTGATCTAAATAATAGTTATCTGTGTCCCACACTGTTTTTCTGTTGATCCTGACTGGTCCTTCTTAACCATGGCCTACTATCATTATCCCATAGTGAGAATGATTGTGTGTATGGATGCATGTTCATATGTGTTTAGGAAGTGTGTGTGTGTGTGTGTGTGTGTGTGTGTGTGTGTGTGTGTAAGTGTGCATGCACATGGGTGTTCATGTACGTGAGCACCAAAGGAAAATCTTGATTGTCACTCTCAGGAACACCATCCATCTCCTTTGAGAAAGAATTTGTCACTGGCTTAGAGATCACTAGCTCAGCTAGACTAACTGGCCAGTGAGTCCCAGGGTCTCCTGTCTCCACCTCCCTAGCACTGGGGTTACAAGTGCATGTTACTCCTTTACTTTTTGTGCTGGCTCTCCTACTAAAACTCTTGAACATGATTTTTACTGCATTGCATTACAGTGTCTAACCCATGAGCCCTGCCTTGGGTGTTGTGCATAGTGGAAGCCCTTTACTTTTAAGAGGAATCTGTGCTGTCCCTCAGTATAGACTCTGACTCCCTTCACTCCACTCCGTCCTTCCTTCGTGTGGCTTAGATGAAGTATTCCTAGTAGCTTGTACCTTTAACAGGGGCCAGTGTACAGTGACTGTGAAGAAGTCAGCAGCTCTTGTCTTTTTCAGCACACGATGGAACTTGGCCTCCTGACCCTCTGTACTTTTTGTTGTTGCTATTGTTGTTGTTGTTCCCTGCTTGTGATAGCCTGACAGCACCTTTTCAAAAGCAGGTACATCAACCACCCTCACCCCCAACATGCACAAGCACACAACCTATCATAACTGCACATAATAAATCAACCTCAAATAGTAGAGTTTAGAACAACCATCTCATTATGCTTATAAATTCTATGGACTAGGAATGTGAAAGAAGAATGGAAATAGTGGGTTTTCTTTCAATGGCAGTGCTCCACTACATCTAGGACCTTTGGTTGAAGGACTTGGGACTTGAAAGAATTTGATGGATGGGATTATGTTGCCCCCCCCCACCGCCACCGCTCTGGTTCATATGTTGACTATATTTGTACTGGATCTTCTTATCCTGGATAAAAGGAGGTCATGAAGGTGGATCCCTCATGGTAGGATTAGTAGCTTTATAAGAAAAGGAGTGGGGGAAGAGATCACTCTCTCCTAATCTTGTGAGGACACAGCGAGAAAGCAGATGTCTACACAGCACTAGAGCCTTGACAGGGAACCAAATCAGTCACCCCCTTCATCTTGAACTTCGTAGACTCCAGAATTGTGAAAAATAAGTGTCCAGTATTTAAGTTGTCCAATATCGTGTCCAGTCACCTGTCATCTAGGAACTTCACTCACGTGGAACCTGAGTGGGCTGGAATAACAAAGGGAGGCCTTGTATGTGGCCAGAATTTCCTCACAGTGTGGTATCTCTTGTCACACCTACATAGGTAATAAAGATAAAATCATGGTAGGATTGTTGCTCAGTTGATGAATTGCAAGTATGAGTGCCTGAGTTTAATTCCCAGACACCTCATAAAATAAACACTTGGCATGCTAATAATCCTAGCACTAGAAGAGACAGAGATAGACAGATCTCTGGGCCAGCCAGCCTAACTTACTTGACAAGTCCCTGGCCACTGTGATGTTTTGTCTCCCTTTAAAATGGTGGTCAGCATCTGAGGAACAACGGTAGAGGTTCTCTTCTGGCCTCCACATGCACACCTACACAAGATTAAATCACCTTTTAAGACCTACCCTCAAAGGCCACATAAGCAGCCAGTCACTGATATTGTCCCAGATTCTAGAAGAAGGCACAGAAATTCTATCTCTTCATGGGAGTCAAATAATTTAAAGGTACATTATAAAACCATAATCCTTTCCCAGCATAGCCATGTTCTGAATCAATAATTTCTAATTCTGTGCTTAGAGGAGCCTTACTCTGCTCATCAACAACACAGTCTCGGGGGGGGGGGGTGCACAGCCAGCTTACATTACTGAGGTAGTGACATCTTCTAAGATTCGAGAGTTCAGAGAGCTGGAGCCGACAGAGGGAATGTCAAGGAGAGAGTGGAGAGATGAGAGAAAGGTTAGCTTTAATGTCTTAACTTAGTATGGTTTATTATGACCGAGTTACAATCTCTTGATTATGATGTCCTTGCCTAAGTTATATAAGAACATCTCCCGATTTTGTCAAGTGATTGCTTTATCCCAATTTTTCTCTGAGATACTCCATCGTTCAGTATACTTTTACGTTTGCACTTTGATAGCAACACAGATCAAGGCTGTGATTTGCTTTTCCATTAATGATGTGTTTAGTAAAGTAAGAGTGCAGATCTGCAAACAGACCGTGAGAGCAGCAGTGTAAACAACTGCTAAAAGAGGTCACAGAGTCTATGGGAAAGCAGAGCCAGGAGCCTGGTCCCCACTGCCAAATGCCTGTGCCTTGGAGCATGTTAGTTTAGCAGCCATCTATGTCTTTCTCCTGATGTTACTGCAAGGGACAATATAACCAACAGGCAGAAGATGAAACCACCTGCACAAGCAGCCCTGACCTTCAGGGTGATAATATGCTCCCGTATTCCCCCCACATGCAAAGGTTGGGGCTTCCTCCTCTGGGTAGAAGAGACAATAAACTCTACTGTGGAGGAAGCATGCAGCATTCTAACAACTCCCCAAGATGCTGGACAAATTCACATCTGCAAAAAATCTTCCTGTTGGTATGCTCACAACCAATGGTAACTCCAATTCCTTCATTTGATGCTTTCTTCTGACCTCGTCAGGTATCAAATGCGTATATGGTGCACAGACATTCATGCAGGCAAAACATTCATGCACATAAAATAGAACAAAAAAATCTTTTTAAAATTAGAAAAAAAAAAAAAAAAAAAAAAAACAAAAAAACAAAAAAAAAAAAACAAAAAAAAAAAAAAAACCCAAGCATTCCTGGGGGGAATGCTTGGTGTCAACCAGTAATGATTGACAAGCCCCATCTTTGGCTCTTGAGGAGCTTCAGGTGTAAAGCAATTGTGTATGTTTTGACGGTGTGATGTTTCCCGCCCCACAAGTGTGATTAAAGGTGCATTTAGTTTCTTTCCTACAACAAAGATTCTGAATTAATCAACTTATAAAGAGAAAAGCTTGGCTTGGACATACAGTGCTGTGAATATCCCTCTGCATAAATAAAATGCTGATTGGCCAGTAACCAGGCAGGACGTATAGGCAGGACAGGCAGAGAGGAGAATTCTGGGAAGTGAAAGGCTGAGGTGGAGAGACGCTGCAGAAGATGTTAAGATACCGGTAAGCCACGAGCCACATGGCAACTTACAGACTAATAGAAATGGGTTAATTTAAGATAGAAGAACTGGATAACAAGGAGCCTGCTGTGGCCATACAGTTTGTAAGCAATATAAATCTCTCTGTGTTTACTCGGTTGGGTCTGAGTGACTGGGGGACTGGCGGTGAGAGAGATTTGTCCTGACCGTGGGCCAGGCAGGACTGGAGAAAACTCCAGCTACAATACAGTTTCAGAGTTTTCAGCCCATGGTGGACTGGACTCACTGTTTCAGTTAGGGATGAGGCAGAGCCTCTACCTCATGGCAAGCATATATTACAGAGCAAAATATCTCACCTCACAAGCCAGAAGAAAGGGAATGAGGAAGGGTCAGAACCTCATACCCCTACTGTGAGTATGGGCCCAGTGACCAAAGATGCCCCAATAGGCGGCCCCCTCTAGGTCCCACCTCCTCTCAAGAGTACATTCCTCAAGCTTTCAACATGAGGGACTCATAGGACAGCCAATACCCAGGCTCAGTATTTTGCCCTTGGATTTGCTCCCAGCACATGTTGAGAGAACTAACGCATAAGATCCCCCAGAGAAGGAGGAAATCACCTCATTAGAGACTACGTGGCCTAAGAACCGTGGCCAATTTGTATGGTGACAGAGGAGGTCATTGCATCACATGCTAAGGAATTTGGACTTGTTCTAAAGAGCAATGCCATTAAAGTAGTTAATGCAGAGCAAAAACAAAGTCAGCTGTGTGTTTTTAAATGATTACCCTGGCGGCTGAGTGGAAAATGTGCTAGAAGAAAATGTGTAAAAGGAAATTGGGAAGTGCTTAGAGTAACCTCTCGTGGGATTTGGTGAATTAATGACTAAAGAAGGGAGATAATGTTGGAGGGAGGGGGACACTGAAGGATGGCTTCTGGGATTTTAACCTGACAAACTAGGATCTATGGTTTCAGCACTCACTGAGAAGGGTGGGATTAGAGGTAGGAATATTGTTTCACTCAGAGGCCATGCTCATTCAGGTTAACAGTATTAGCTGCTAAATATTAATATTATTAATATTAATATTCAATCTAGTATATTGAATATCAATATATAACACTGGGTAATTAGTCAGAAACTTAAGTTTGAGCTCAGAGAGAAATCAGGACTTTGAATGTGGTGTAGGTTAACAACCCAGGAGGTTGTTGACATGGGTGAAGAGTGCATATGGAATAGAGGAGCAGCAGGTTACCGAGGGCAGGTTCTTGAAGAGACATAATCCTTAAGGGTTATGAAGAAGAAGGAGATCCCGTGAACACAAAGGAGAAAGAAGGCCAGTTCAGTATCAGAAAGAGGGAAGGGAACAATCCTAACACAATCGACCAGCACCACTGAGAATAGCCACGGCAAGAACTGAAGAGGGCCCATTACATTTGGCGGCAGACCATGTGAGTACCTGTCTCCCTCCTCCACAGCAACCTTCAGTGGAGCCCATGGATTAGAACACGGACAGCTGTTGGCTGAGCCACGGCACATGAAAGGACAGAAGTAGCTAATGCCGTCTACACCTTCAATAGATACGAACGAGAAGAAGAGTGAGAGGAAAGTTAAAGATTCAGGGCCATAACCTATGAAAGAAGGAGGGACTTGAGCCAAGTGGCAAACTCGCATGTAGTCTACCCAACAGTCAGTCCGCTCCCCAGCTACCCACTCCCATCCATTGCTATAGAAGCCTGTTTAGAATCAATGTGAGTGCCAGGAAGTGATGGCTCATGCCTTTAATCCCAGCACTCTAGAGGCAGAAGCAGGTGGATCTCTGTGAGATCGAGGCAGCCTGGGCTACAGAGTGAGTTCCAGGAAAAAAAAAAAAAAAAAAAAAAGAAGAATCGTTGTGAGCCCAGCACTAGGGCAAGAGTTAAGAGTGACCAATATCGTCTACCTCCAGTCTGTCAGAATTCTCCACTTTGCTGTCTTTAGGTTTCCTGATCATCTCTGATAGAGTCTACTCTTATTCAGCAACTATCAATGCCCTCACCACCCCAGAGAAGATTGCAGATTTCTACTCCCAAGTTGTCTGTTCCTGCAGCGTTACCATAGCAACAAATAGCTAGTGAAAATATGATCTCCCTCTTAGCAAAACTAGTCTCAAAATACTTGGCAGCAAACTATGGCCTAATAGGATTTACCAATGCTAACAACTTGTGTTTTCACAGTATTTAGTTTCATTTGCTTGCGGCACTTAAAACTTGTTTTAAAGTTGGAGTTGAGAAAGGTTTCATGTTGAATTAATATTGCCTTCCATTTCAAAAATGTTAAGCATCCTACACACGCACACACACACACACACACACACACACACACACACACACACACACAATGTACCAAGCCCTGCTCCCCAACTGTAACACTGAAAAGGGAAGTAAATAGTGGAGAACAATTACACCAAGAAGTAAAACAAAGGTGAGCCATCTGAGCCAAAGTTTAAGAACTATCAGGGTCAAATATCAAGATCGTTAATCTCGGAAAGTTGAAGCCAAAAGTTCCCATATGGGCAGGGCATGTGGTGTCACCTTATCTAAAAGGAAGCAGATGGAGCCCTCTGGGAAAGTCACTCACTTTCAGAGCTGGAGGTACTGAGCATCCAGTTCTTTTACCACGAAGAATACGCTGCCGATCAGATCCTCGGTTTCCTCGTCTGTGAAAAGCAAGTGATACGGTCCTGTGCGGGGTTTTGGTAAGCAAGTGGGAGAGAGTAAACATGTGTAAGATGCATGTGCAGGGGAAAGGTGAGGAAGAGCATGAAGTCCCTCACCCATCCAGGGGTAGTCAGGCCCAGTTGGGCCTACAGGTGGCCTGCACCATGGTCAGAAAATGACCGCCTGCTTCATTTTTGGCTTCCTTTGCTCAGCCCACTACAAGAGCCTGTCTGCTGCAAAGGGGAGCTGGAGGGGAAGCCATGGGAGCTATGGGCAGGAGAAAGCTTTGCAGACACTAAGGTCCGGCCATTTGTTGGAATCTGGTCTTTTCGTTCACATCCTACCAACTCTTTCCATGTTCTAGCTCCATACAAGACCTGGGTACTGATGAAGAAGTTCCTAAAATAAGGAAAGCTGAGGGCTCTGGGGCTGTAGGTGGAGAAGGGCCCTACCCACTGTTGACTTGACAGGGCCAGATCTTTCAGCAAGCTGAGCAGTGAAACGGATATGAGAGTGTGATACCTAAAATCTGCACCATGGAAGAACTCCCAGAGGGCAATGCACAGCTCTCAAATCAGTGTGGTTGTTTTATCATTCATTTACCTTTGCGAATATATAATACTGAGGAATGTTCCAGAGGCTAGCATAATATTTTAAGCTGTTTGGAAGGAGTCTGGTGGAAGATCCACCTCAACTCCCCTCCCC